>CM029016.1:84573110-84775499 GCA_016801055.1 Panax notoginseng | reverse complement strand
CGTATGTGGATTTCGGTCAATTTCTATTTAGAATTGGAAAAACTTAAAGCTACAAAGTTGTAGAGAATTAAATTTCCTATGAAATGGACATAAGATTCGAATTTTTTTCTGATAAAAGGGCTATTTATTATGAATTATTGAAGTTCCAAAATATTGGGTCTGAATTAATTTGTTACAAAAAATGTTTAAAACATATTTTTTATTTTGGTGGGCCCCACTTGATGTTGCAAAATTCTGAAATCAGATTTCTAAGGTGTGCGTAGGAATTTTTTTAAAACAAATAATATTTTATTAAATTTTCTACTTTGGTGTTCTAAGCATTTTCCTATAAATAGGGTGCTTAGGTTATAATTGAAAATCACACCAGAAACTGAAGTTTTCTCTCTCTATATTATCGAGCGTATTTTTGTGAGTATTTAGATATCTTGAGTGTTGCTATACGATGCAAGTTTCCTTCAACGTTTATCTGATATTCCAGTCAGAAGTTCTATTCTTTTAAGGTAAGGGATATTGTCATTATTATGGTAAAGGATTGTAAGGGATAGTAATTGATGTTATTTTTTCGTAAATGATATTATTTCTTTCAATATCATTATACCGAAATATTGGTATAAATTTTATTATGAAATTCTTATCTTTTCATGTCGGAGTTACTATTCATGAGTTACTATTCACGAGTTACTATTCTTGAGTTACTATTCACGAGTTACTATTCATGAGTACTATTCACGAAGTATGATATTTTTTTGTGTGGAATTTCTACCTTTTAGTTTCGGGGTTACTATTCAAGTATACGACACTATTCACGAATACGACACTATTCACAAAAAAAATAAATTTTCTTTTCTGTGTCCAAGTTATCTATTGTGGTTCCTATCTTTGATTGGATCTATGTTTTGATCTTCATTTTTGAATTCTGCTCTACAATTGATTATTATGGAGTATTTTTGAACTTGGATAAACTAAAGTACGAATCCATAATCTTTGTCTTTTTATCTCTCTCAAGATTCGTTTTCTTGAAAATATTTTTATCATCCTCAGTCCTAAATGGTGATATAACTGAATATCTTTGGCCTGTAGTGCAAAGATGAATGATTACCTGATGAATATCTTTGGCCCGTAGTGCAAAGATGGACAGGTGTTGAGATGAACATGACCAACTGATGATACAAATGAATATCTTTAGACCGTAGTGCAAAGATGAATATTTGATGATTGATGTTATAGGGATAAAATATTGATGATGGACTTTTAAATTCATAGATGATAGTAGATTTCATTCTCTACTTAACTCTTCTAATGAATTGTTGTTTCCGCTACAGTTATTGATCTAAAACTTGTTGTCTATTATATGCTATCAGATTTTTTCCAGTTGAAGACTAAGGATAATTTGTTGTACATTATCTTAGTCATAGTATTCTTTACTGGGCTAGTTGAGCTCACCCTTTTCCTTTTTGTTCCATTTTTCTTCTCAGGAGGCGAGAGTATAGCAGGAACTAGTCGGAGTATGGAATGATGGTTCAAGATAATTATTTTAGTAGTCCTCACTATTTTGTAAGATAGTGTATCAATAATTGTAATGAGAACTCCATTTGAGTTTGAATACTGTCTAGATGACAATATTTGTATTTAAACTCACAAGTATTGGTGTTGTCGTATTTTGCACGATAATTGTAATAATAATGTTGTAGTTATTTTCTGTACTTTGTATTTGGCGACTCAGAATGGGTTGGGTGGAATGGACCTATTTTGGGGGCGTCACAACTTTGCTGAAGGACACTGCACCATTCCCAGTCGAGCCATATCCTCTTATCTTGCTACAGTCGTTGTCTCCAAAGATGACTGTTGAACCCTCATTCTCTGTGAAGTTAGACAGGAGGGCTTTGTTCCTAGTCACGTGCCTCGAGCATCCATTGTCCAGATAACAAGTTGTGATCGTAGAGCTCTGTTCCTACAGTAAGGTTAAGTTTTCATTTTAGTACCCAGACTTGCATAGGTACTACCTTTTTAGTACCCTTGGGGACCAAGATATGCTTAACTTTGGGTTTATTATACAGAGGATTATAGTAACATTCTGCAGCCTTATGACTATATTTATCACATGCAAAGCATCTAGCATGATGCATGCTTGTGTGTGTGTGTGTGTGGATTCTTTCTCCATTTGGATTTATGTGGATTCTTGGTGGTCTTTCCCTTACACTGATTCTTCTTTTTCCATGCATCCTTAAGATTTATAATTTGTGATGAGTGAAACTCAACTCTACTATCCCTTCCTGGTTGGTTTTACTCGACTCCACGATCCTTCGAGGTTGGAGAGTAGTGACTAAGTTACTCTTCTCTTTTCTGAACCCCGGGCCAGCATGGGATCCGTTATGTCTTGGGACATGACTTGGACCAGAAGAGCAGGGATGCACTAGTTCTTCCTTCTGCGAGGATTTCACAAATGTAATGCTTCTATTGAAATTTGAAGCACTACTAATGTTAGTTTTCTTTAGTTTTTCCACATATGATTCTAAGTTAGATTCCCCAAAACCTAAACCTGTTCCACATTAAGATTATCTTTTCTAGTTCCTCAATCTTAGAGGTTAGATTTGACTCCCTTTGTGTGTTGAGTTCATTGGTCTGTTTTAAGAGTTTATTCTCATCCTCAAATTTAGAGAGAGAGAGGTGGTACTAAGTAGAGCTATCTCCAGTTCTACTTGAACTTTCTCTTTCTCTTTTTGAAGAAGAGAATAATATTTAGACAGAACTCTGAACCACTTCATGTATTAATGCATATCAGATGTTATGCCATGTAGTGCAGTTCTTAAATCATCAATGTCTACATCATGGGAGTTAAAGTCAAATACCTTATTAATACTTACTTCATGATGGTCAGTGCTTTTCTTGTTTACATTTTTGGCCATTAGACATAGATTTGCTACTTGAGGCTCTTCATCATCTCCAGACTCAGGAGTTGTGTCATTGTCTGAGTCACTCCATGATCCTCCGGCCACAAGACCTTTGTCTTTCTTCTGGAGCTTTTTGTAGACTTTGAACTCCTTATTTAGATTTGTCTTCCTCTTTAGCTCTTTTCTAAGTGGTTTGTTGCAGTTTGCAATGAAATGGTCAGGCTTCTTGCAGTTATAGCATAAGTCATTGATCTGCTCCTGGCTGTTATTATTGTTGAATCTTTTGGGTCTACTGCTTCAGCCTTTCCACATGAACCTTTTGAGTCTTCTTACCAGCATTGCAATGTCCTCATCATCATCTTCCTCAGAGTTAGATTCATTTTTAGCCTGAGTTTTGGAGATGGTTTCTATTTCCTTGAGAGCAACTCCTTTGTCTTTCTTTCTTCCTTTAGATAGAGTCTCTGCTCGTTGAGTCAGCTCTAGTTCGTAGGTAAGAAGGTTGCCATAGAGTTGTTGAACTGTTATTTCATGGAGGTTCTTTAATTCTTTGATGGCAGTGGTTTTGGGATCCGACTTGATCGGTAAAGCCCTCATGAACTTTATGATAAGATTTTTGTTTGGATAGATCTTTCCAAAAGCTCGAAGAGAGTTGAGTAGCACATTGAATCTTTCATAGGTAGAAGTGATGTTTTCTCCTAGAACATGGGCGAATATCTCATACTATTGAGTCAGAAGAGATTGCTTGTTTTCTCTGACTTCTAATGTTCCTTCATGCATAATGAGCAATGCTTCCCAGACTTCCTTGGCTATTTTGCTATTGACCACATTTTTGAATGGATCATCTTCTAAGGACTGGAACAAAATGTTCTTGGCCTTTTTGTCTAGTTGGACAACTTTCTTCTCGTTGTCAGTCCATTCTGATTTGATCTTGATTTGAAATCTGTTTGGATCATCTAGAGTTGGTGCAAGCTTTGTTAGAATGTAGGGCCCATTCATAACTGTTTCAAATAGCTCTTCATCTATTGAATCTATGTAGGCTTGCATACGAACTTTTCAGTTGGCAAATTTGTCTTTGTTACACATTGGTGGCTTGCTACCTCCTCCGGTCTTGGATTCGCTTATCAGTTGTGCCATTGGATCTACTTAAGCTTTGTAGGCTGATTGAGAGAACCAGCTTTGATACTAATTGTTAGTTCCCAGCGACACAAAAGTTATCTAGAAGGGGGGGTTGAATAGATAATTTAAAAACTTTTTCCTTTTCAAAATACTTGTCAGATTTGTTAATAAATTAACCACAACGAAATATATGATTTGTTTATTCTCCTTTAAGATAAACCAAGTTTATAGGTGATAAGCAGTTATGACAGATATAACAGTTATAGCAGGTATATATAAGACACAGTGATTTTAAGTGGTTCAGAGCACTCAAGGCTCCTAGTCCACTCTTCTACTCCACAAGTAGGAAATCCACTAAGGATATCTTTATAATCTTTGAATCACTTAGATTTCTTCAAGACCAGCAATCATAGAACTTCTTTAGTTCACTTAGAACTCTTCAAGTTCAGCATACTTGGAATACACTTGATAAGATGTGTGTTCTTGGGTTGTGCTGCTCAGTTGCAGTTAAGCATACGTTCGAAAGAACTGAGTAGCAGAGCAAGCTTTTCTTTCTTAATCGTAAAGTTTGAACGTTGGGTGTTCTTGAGCTTTTGTTTTGTACTTGCTTTCTTTATATCTATGTCTGATTTGCTTATAAAGGATCCTTTGAAATGTGTCCGTTGAAGGCATCCGTTGTAGCATTTAATGCATCAGACATTTCTGAGCACTAATGTTGACTTCCTGGAAATCTGTTGTCCAACCGTCTAGCCCACTGACACAGCAAACTGCTATCTCACCAAACATCTGAAAAGGTGTTTTTAGCAGGCATGCAGTCCTTTCCTTAGCTTCTTGTATACGCTTCTTCGATACATACTAAGGATGAGTGTTGGTTCATAGGGATTCCTGAAATCTTAACGTCTATAAGCCATTCTTCATTTGTTATACCTCATTCATTAGAAAATGGACGAGGCTTTGTGCTTCTTATGCTGACTGGAGAGACACTATGATCTTTGTGTCTTGTCATGCTCGTGCGTGATTTTGCCTTGATCGAAGAGAACACTACGATTTCTCTTAAGCTCTGATAGACTACGATCTCTACTTGCTTATTTTGCAGACTCCACGATTTCGAGAGCTGACTGTGATTCTTGACTTGGCTCGACAGGCACTCGGACTATCTTTATGATTCTGAGTGTGGCTTCCAAAGCAGGCTACGATTCTAAAGTAACTTTCTCGATACTCCACGATTCTGCCTTGGCTTTTGCAATCTCTCGACATCTTGACAAACTACGATTCTTTTGAGGCCTATCTATTATATTTCATAATAGATAATCCTAACAGCTTTGTTCTTTCTTCTATACATTTATTTACAAAATGATAAATATTAAGCATAGATCAACCTAACAATTTTGATCTACCATCTAAGTCCTTGTACAAATGTTCTTTGAAGGACTTTACACATAAGCATATTTATTTACTTTCAACATCAAATTTTAATATGCAATTGCCAACATCTTTGGTTAATTTCCAACTATTTATGTATTGATTAATTAATTGTGATAATTAGAAAAATTATCAAAATAAATTCCAGAAAATTATAGTAATATTTTGGGATGTTAATATACTGTTGAAAGTTTTTTGGATGTTTTTTTTGTGTTTATAGCATACATGGTATATTAATTGAGTAATATAGCCTATTATTTAATTCCTTTGTTTATATTTATGGGATATTAATTGTTGGTGCTTGTAATTAAATTACTATGTTGTAATTACATAAACACCCCTGTTCCTAGTGGGAGTCATTTAAGTTATAATAATTTAATTAAATTATTTCCTAAATTACAATGTCTTGTGCTCTAAAAAATTAAATTTAAATAATTAAACATTTATATGGATTGTGATTTCTAAGCTTAGCCAAGTCTCCCTTTCATATTTATGTCTCATTATTTTTATGTTAATTTGGTTCATGCGGCAAAGATATCTTATATACTGTGGTGAATATTGAATATCTCTAATACTTCTCATATCAAAGCAGAAAATGGCTTCAAAACATATTATCGCAGATATTAACCAAGGAAACATACTAGACGGAGATAACTATAACGTATGGCACCGAAAAGTCAGGATGGTTTTAGAAGAGCAAGAGGTTGAAGAAACCCTGCTGTCCAAAATGGCTAAACGAGAGGGTGAAAATGCAAAGGATTTGATCAAGGTTGATGCCTTCGAAAGTTGGCACAAAAAGGATCATATCTCTCGCATAACGTTGCTGAGCTTCATGAACAATGATTTTATGTTTGAGTATGAACAATACTCTACTGCACACGATATGTGGGAGGCTCTCTAAATTAAGTTTGGTGGCACCTCGTTGATAAGGATGATGGAATTAGCCATAAGGTTCGATGGTTACAAAAAGAAAGATAACCACACTACGAAACAACACCTTCGAATCATGACTAATATGATTTAGGAGTTGAAATTCGGAGGTACTCAATTGTTAGACGAATAATAGATTTCAGCGGTGGTTCGCTCCCTTCCCGATAATTGGGAACATATGCAGGTTAACATAACTTATAACGAGAATATCAAGACCTTTGATAATATTCGTCTTTACTTGGAGCTCGACACTGAGCGCCTTAATGTTGTCAAGACCTCTAGGGCATATGTGGTTGAATCAAACTCTCGTAAAGGTTCAAGCCCAAGAAGGAGAAGAAACCTGCTCATCCTACTGCGCCTAAAGGGGCTGTGAGTGGGGATGCTGTCAAGCATAAGAGAGGCAAACGAGGTTCTGGTAAAAAGGACAAAACCAAGATGACATGCTACAACTGTGGTAAGGCGGGACACTTCGCTCGTGAATGCACTGAGCCGAAGAAGGTAATTCCTAGTCCTAATCTATCTATGTGCTTAGTATCAAGTACTGCTTTTGTTGCTCATTCTCTCCATATGTGGATTGTAGACTCTAGAGTAGTGAACCCCATAGCTAGAGATCAGAGTGGATACGTTGAATATCGCTGAGTTTTAGCTGACAAAAAAGTATACACGGGGAACGATTCCAGTGTGGACATGCTATGCATTGGCACTTACAAATTGGAAATGCGAGGATCTTAGCATTGATCCTTTATGATGTACTTTATGCGTTTGATGTCCAACAAAATTTATTTTCTGATTTATCTGTACTTCGTTTAGGCCATTCTGTTAGTTTTGAAAATAATTCTGTAATAATTTCGTACGGGACGAATGTTTTTGGACATGGTTTTATGATGAATGATTTCATAATTTTGGATACTATTGATTCTAGTATAATAATAGTGACTATTATTCTTAACTTGTTGAAAATGATCACGATAGTTCAATTCAATGGCATGCTAGATTAGGCCATATTGTATAAGATAGAATGGTCAGGTTAGTTTGAGTAGGTCTTTTAGGCCCACTCGCTAAGGTCAATCTACCCACATGTGAATATTGTTTGGTGGGGAAATCAACTAGAAAACCATTCAGTAAAGCCACTAAAGCAGAAACACCATTATAACTCATTCACTTAGACATTTGTGGCCCTTTGAATGTGAAAGAATGGCATGGACATTCCTATTTTCTCATAATGATAAATGACTATACGCGCTTTGGGTACACTTTCTTAATCTCTCATAAATCTGAGACATTAGATTGTTTTAGACGTTATTTAATTGAGGTTGAGAATCAGTTAGATAAAAGTGTTAAGGCACTTCGAACTGACCGAGGCCGTGAGTATCTGTTCGATCTGTTTAAAGAACTTTGTGAGGAAAAAGGGATAATCAGGCAACTGACAATCCCTAGAACTCTCGAACAAAATGGTGTGGTGGAGAGGAGGAACCATACATTATTAGACATGGTTAGGTCTATGATGGCGCAAGAAAAATTGCTCATCTACTATTGGGGTGATGCATTGTTGACTGCGACATATATACTTAATCGTGTGCCTTCAAAATCAGTCCAGTCCACCCATATGAAATGTGGACCGGCAGAAAGCCCGAATTGGGCTGGATGTGGCCTTGGGGATCGGCGACTTATGTGCATAACACTTCTCATTAGCATGGGAAGTTAGGCCCGAGGGGTAAGAAATGTATCTTTGTAAGATATTTTGAACACTCCAAAGGCTATGTGTTTGTAGAAGAGCAGCCTGATGGGATTGTATCTGAGATAGAGCCACGAGATGCAAATTTCCTTGAGATGAATTTCCCTAATAGAGGTGATGTGAGCAAGGAGATGGACCTTTCTGAGATGGAGGAAGATTTAGGCGCCCCAACTCGATAGTAGAAGCCAAAGATGGACCTTTCCTCAGGCTCTTGTATAAAGTGGGAGTGACGTGCATTTGAGCAATTCTCTTCCATCTAATGAGAAGTCTCCTGTTCCTCAAATGTGTAGAAGTCAAAGGGGTAACATTCCACGTTGTCTCTTTGAGATTGAGGGGAATGCCTTTGTGGCTAATGCGAAGGATGATGAGGAACCACGATCTTATCGAGATGCTCTATCATCTACTATGACGGATAAGTGGATGATTGCAATGGAAGAAGAGATGGAGTCCATGAGGACTAATCAAGTCTGGGACTTGGTTGACCTTCCACCAAGGTGAAAGGCTATTGGGAACAAATGGGTTCTTAAAGTCAAACGCAAGGTGGATGGTTCCATTGAAAGGAACAAAGGCCATCTTGTAGCCAAGGGCTACACCCAGTAAGAGGAAATTGATTACGAGGAAACCTTCTCACCAGTTGTGAGGTTTGCTTCAATTCGCCTCATCCAAGCTGTTGTCACGCATTTGGATTTGGAGTTATATCAAATGAACATTAAGATAACTTTTCTCAATGGAGATTTAGCTAAGGAGATATACATGGATCAGCTAGAGGGTTTCGTCATGGAAGGACAAGAGCACAAAGTATGCAAGCTCAAATGTTCTATATATGGTTTGAAATAGGCGTCCAGACAATAGTATCTAAGATTCCATCAAGCCGTCATTAGTGATGGGTTTATGATGATTGAGGAAGACCATTATGTGTATATCAAACGCTCCAAAGATAAATTTCTTATCTTATCTATGTATGTCGATGACATCCTTGTAGCTGGGAACGATAAAGAAATGATTGTCGCCACCAAAGGGTGGATGCCCTCTAACTTTGAGATGAAGGACATGGGGGAAACAACTTGTAACGCCCGAGAAAAATCGAATTTTTAGGAGAATTAAAATTTTATTTAATTAAAAGGATTAAATGAATTTAATTGATTATTTAAGGAAGTAAACTATTTGAAGGTTGTTCTATGACCTAGACATGTCAGAATGTTGTAGTATTTTGGCTACGTGACAGAATTAAAGTGTTTGAATTTCCAAGACGAAAATTAAAGTTTTTCGAGAAATTTTTCAAAAAACACTATTCACGCATTTCTGCTCGGGAATTATTTTTGAACTTTCGAGAAATACGTAACGATAGAATATCAATGTGAGATGGATTATCCAATAATATTTCAGTTATGAAAAACACAGTTTTTCGCCTGCGGACATAAAACCTAACGATTGGAGAAAATAATTTACGAGAAGGAATTTAAATGTGATTAATGAATTAAACAATGATCGTATAATACGTAGGTAATATACGAAGTAATGAATACGAGTACGATACGAGATATTATACGAGTATGTGTGGATGATGGTATGACGTATATGTTGAATTAGTATATGAGTTAAAATATAAGATTAATATGTATGGTATATGTTATAAGGCTTTAAGCCATAAGAAAGGAATTTGTAGGATTTGTTAAGTATTATGTTAGCCCAAATATGGAAATAGTTAAGTCCAATGTAAATTAATATGCAAGCCCAAATGATTAAGTTAAGTTAATTAAAACTAAGCCCAAGCTAAGATCCAAAGTGATGAGCAAGTAAAGGAAATTTAATGGCTAAGTGTTGTGGTAATCAAGTAAGCTTAATGGCTAAGTTAAGTAATGACCAAGTAAATAATGTGGTGAGCAAGTAAAGGATAAGTTATGTGATTAGCAAGAATACTTAATGGTTAAGTAAAGGTGGTGGCCAAGTTAACTTAAGGGCTAGGTAATGAATAGTAAGGAGGTGGATGGTCTAATGACCATTAAGCCCTCAACTAGGATTTCCTAAAAATAGAAGAGAAGCTAGCTCATTTGTTGGTTTTCTTTTCATCCAAATCTTTACAACTTAATTGTTAGAGAGAATAAGTGAGAATAAGTTAGTTTTTTATCCAATAACTTATAGCTTATTGGTTAGAGAGAAAAAGTTACAAAAGCTAGAACAAGTTAGTCTTTGAGAATTCAAGAAGCAAGAAGGAGATTAAAGCTAATGCAAGTGATCTTCATAAAGACCATAAAGACTTAAAGGAAAAGTTATTATACTGTAGCAGACGCTAAAGGCAAGTTTTTCTTAAACGCTTGTCTAACCTTCGTGTTAGCCAGGTTTTCAAATGATTCAAGTTATGAGATGCATGTATGGTTTTAAAGAAAGAGTCGTTGCCAGTTTTAATTCGGCTAGACTAATCGTGATAGATTGATTGATTTGCAAGTCTTTCAATATAGAACTGTTAACGCTATCCTATGCCAAGTATTTGGTACGGATTCAAAGGTAAGTTGTCTATGAACAAACAAATGTATTTTCATCGATCATTCGATTGGCACGTGAGGTTACCAAAACTTAAACGTACATACGTTTAAGGGATGTAGTGTTGATCAACATAGAGTACTATAGGCTGATCACCTAGAAGTGCTCGTAAGCTATGCCGGACTTACGGACTTAGTGTCGGGTTGTCCTTTTCAAAGAAATTATGAAATGCTCATGGTCTTGGACCAGAATTGATGTTTTACTGAATATTGTTATTGTAAAACGTTTTGAAGAAAAAGGAATGCTATTTTGAATTATCGATAGTACTTCGTAACTATTATCCAGTTACTGAAGATATACGATTCCTATGTTTCAAGCATGCTTTTTAAATGAAATTGTTGTACTTGTTGAGCTTGTTATGCTCACTCTTGCTTGAACCATATGAATGCAGCTAAGGACAAGCGAACCGAAGTTTTCAGTAGAGATAAAGGCAAGGCGAAGACGAATGATTAGTTTATCTTGTAATAGACTAGTAAGTATATGTATTATATTATGATGAACCAATAATGTAATGGTTTAAGAACCTGGGAACGGGATATATTATTATTAATGTAATAAGAATGTCGTTGGAACACATATTTTGATGTCGTTTCATTAGAATGAATGTACAGTTATGAGTACCGTGTAGCACCATTTGTCGGGTTTAAAGAGATCCGAATTTGGGGGCGTCACAAGTTGGTATCAAAGCATTAGGTTATAAAACTTAAGGGGGGAAGAACCTTAGGCTAATAACCTCGTTAAGGAAGAGAAGTCCGAAGGAAGTAAACTCGAGCTTTACTTGAGCTGAATGAGTCAATAAGGTATTGAGGAAACTTAGTACCGGAAAATTGAAAAGATGGAAAGTAACCCTAAATAAATTAAATGTGATTTGTGCTTATACTATTTTGTATTATGTACTAATCAACATATTATGTGTTATTGTAGGATGTCGAACGATAGCTTGATGTATAGAGACATACACGCGGTGAGCGAAGAAATTGTGAACAGCGTAGAGCCTGTACCAATGCCAGTGGTGGTGGTACCATTAGTGATTTTAGAGGAGTCAGAGCCAGAGGAGTACTTTTTTGAGGAGGACTACTCCGAGGGAGAGATGGATATAGCATCATATCTTAATATGAGGAGCGATATGGAGGAGGGAATGGAGGTAACGTCGGTTGGTACGGTGGTACCTACACCAGAGTCATCACCTCCAGATGCAATGAGATCATTGTATCTGGTAGAGCTTGACAAGAATGTGCAACTGAGTACAGTGGTGCAAAATCAGAATGAAGAGATTAGTGCTCTTTATGAAGCGAAGGAGTCTGCAGAAGCAGATTTTGAGTCAGAGCATGATGAGAAGGTGCTCATGATAAATAAGGCTAGGGATTTTAAGAAGGAGGTCGATGAGCTTCGTAAAGAACTAGGGGAGAAGAATCGAAAGATAGAACGGATGTCTTACATCCATAAGAGTGCTCATAAGGATTTCAAGCTGAAAGTTGCTTGTCATCCCATGGAGTCAGGATAAACTCGACATACGATTAGTTGGGATACTGTAGCGAAGTTAGCGGATGAGAAACATGAGGATGATGTTATGCATTATTAGAAGTCTAGAGTTATAAATATGTGTATAGTGATGTAAAACCCTATTTTATATAAAAGGGTAGTCTTTTTGTAAATCCCAACTTTTGTGAAGTTCAAAATTCAGGATAGAACTGTAATAGCTTTTGGGTATGGAGAACAAATTGTAAATAGTTTTAAACTATGAAGAAGCTTATGAATATAATGAAGTTTTCATGTAACATTTCTTGTTATGGTATGAGTTGGTATGTGGCGAATAATAACGAAGTGAGTAAATAGATAATACTGAAAATTTATTTATTCAGCATAATGCCGCCTAGGAGAAGACAACGTAATCAGGAAGCAGAATCACGTAGTGATAACCAAGGGAGTTAAAAAAACCCTATGCAAGAGTTCATTAATTTATTAACGGCTGAATTTAACCAACCCGGGGGTAGACTAATCGTAGAACCTAGGGTAGCTAGAACGACTACCTTTAAAGAGTTTAAAAGCATAGGTCCACCGGAGTTCAAAGGAACGACAGACCTAATAGAGGCCCAGACATGGGTAAAAGAAATAGAGAAGGTGTTTGTTATTACAAATGTAGCTGAGGCGCAAAAGACTTCTTCTGTGACTTACAGGATGAAAGGAGAAGCCAACTTTTGATGGGAGGCTCACCAGGGTGGGGCTAGAACAGATGCGGTAGCATGGGAACAATTCAAGAAGGTTTGCTTCGAGAATTATTTCCCTACAAGCATGCAAGGGAGGATGGGTATTAAGTTCTTAGAACTTGAACTAGGGACGTGACGGTTCCCCAGTATGCGGCCAAATTCAATGAATTGGCAAGGTTTGTTCCACACCAAGTGGACACTGAGGAGAGGAAGGCTCGTAGGTTTGAGCAGGGCCTGAAACCCTGGCTCTATAGTAGGATTGCGGTGTTCTAGAGGGTTTCCTATGGAACCATTCTGGAGAAGGTGATTATAGTAGAGGGTGGTGGTGATGCGTTGACTCAATACCACAAAGAGAGGAAAAACAAGAGCAAGGGAGAGGGAGGAACAAAGGCAGAGAATGCCAGTGGTTGTATGCCAAAAAGAAAGAATCTTAACTCCGGTAATACTAGAGTAGGACAAGGGGAGTATGACATGTGGAAAGACTCATCTAGGAGTCTGTTTGAAAAGGAGTATAAGTACCTTTAAACATTAAGGTAGAGGAGGAGGAAATAACTTTCATTGATTATATTCGTGGAAATCGTTTCATGAATAATAAAGGTAAGCAAGTATCGGTAGATAATTACCGATAAAGTTGAGAGAATTTGAAGTAATTCTCAGTATGAATAGGTTGATTAACCAGAGAACCTTAACAAATGGTCTAAGGAAAAGTGTGAATCTTCGATTTTCTAATAAACCCAAGGTGGTATTTTTACGGTAATAAAACACTGGAAAATTCTTGTTGTCTAATTATGACGCAATCTAGAAGGATGTTAAGACAAGTTTAGGTTGTGATACAATCGTAACCTTTGATGGTTGACATATGGGAGCTGGGCTAAATAATTCCTTCAGAGAGTGAAGGTATATACGAAACTGGCAACCGATCTAACTCACTGTGATGGCGGTGTAGATGAGACGGAAACTTGTTTGTTGGTTGTTTGTGAGAAACCACTCAAAGTACCATATGGACTACTAGCAGAGAAGCGATGTGTGCTGAGACCTAGAGAAGTAATAAGAAGAAGATAAGAATATAAATCATCAAAGATGATAAATGTATTAAGTAAGACATCTCCATATGTCATGAAGCTGTAAGTCGATAATAAAAGTAGGTCGCGTAAACTTTGGTTGAAAGAGCGCGAATCCTAAGAAGTAAAGTTAAGTAAAACAATGCGTAAGTCAAATATATAACTAATAAGTTAACGGTTAAGAATAAATAACCGTTGCCCAGGATCGATGATCTAATTGATCAGTTGAAAGGGGCAAAGTATTTGTTTAAAGATAGATTTGTGTATGGGGTATCGTCAGTTGAAAGTGAGGAAGGGGGAAGGTACCTAAGATGACGTTCAGAACTCGTTATAGTTATGACAAGTTTCTGGTTATATCATTTGAGTTGACTGATGTACTGAAGTTATGTTTTTCGTAAGGGGCGCTAAGCAAGTCAGTGGCAAATTGATAGGGATGTTGGGAATGAGATGTGAGAAAGGAAAGATAAGTGAGTCACCTGTATTGTCTTTATCAGATGATACGAGGAATTTTGTAGTGTATCTCGATGTTTTGCATAGATGACGAGATTGCGTGCTCTTGTAGCATGTCAAGGTCATTGCATATGCATTACGCCAGTTAAAGAATTATAAGAAGGTCTATCCTACTTATGATCTATAATTGGCAGCTGTAGTTTTTGAAAAAAATAAAATCTGAAGATAGTATTTGTACGGGGTGAAGTGTGAGTTCTACACGGACTATAGAAGTTTGAAATATATCGTCACACAGAAAGAGTTGAATATGCGGTAGAGAGAGAACTGTGATATCTTATATCATACAGGAAAGGTAAAATTAGAAGACGACGCGTTAAGTGAGGAAGGGTAGTGAAAAGCTATCGATGTTAACAACTCAGAATGGGTTAATAACGGAAATGGTGAAAACGGAGTTAGAAGTTAAATTATGGAATGGAGTAGTAGAAATATTATTCACAACATAGACTCAATCCATGATAATGGAACAAGTTAATTAGTAAGTACAATTAGGTAACGAGGAATGCAAAAGAATGAAGAAGAGGATGCAAGATAAAGAGAAGACTAAGTATAATCTTGGTTTGAGGGAGAAATTTGAGTTCCAAATAATTAGGAATTAAAAGAAAGACTAATAAAGGGAAGATAGCGTAATATGTTAATAAGTGGTTAACTTCCAACTCAAATTACTGATAGGAAGTGACAAGTCATGTAAATTAAGATAATACCTTCGTTGAAGGTGAAATGAAAGAACCACAACGTCGAAAAAGAATTGTGGGAACTCGAGATTAAAATGAAGAAATTATTTTCCTCATTTGTTTATTTAAGTATAGCGAGATTCTGGGGACAGAATCCTTATAAGGAGGGAAGAATGTAACGCCCGAGAAAAATCGAATTTTTAGGAGAATTAAAATTTTATTTAATTATAAGGATTAAATGAATTTAATTGATTATTTAAGGAAGTAAGCTATTTGAAGGTCGTTCTATGACCTAGACATGTCAGAACGTCGTAGTATTTTGGCTACGTGATAGAATTAAAGTGTTTGAATTTCCAAGACGAAAATAAAAGTTTTTCGAGAAATTTTTCGAAAAACACTATTCACGCATTTCTGCTTGGGAATTATTTTTGAACTTTTGAGAAATACGTAACGATAGAATATCAATGTGAGATGGAATATCCAATAATATTTCAGTTATAAAAAATGCAGTTTTTCACCTGCGGACTTAAAACCTAACGATTGGAGAAAATAATTTACGAGAAGGAATTTAAATGTGATTAATGAATTAAACAATGATCGTATAATATGTAGGTATTATACAAAGTAATGAATACGAGTACGAGACGAGATATTATACGAGTATGTGTGGATGATGGTATGACGTATATGTTGAATTAGTATATGAGTTAAAATATAAGATTAATATGTATGGTATATGTTATAAGGCTTTAAGCCATAAGAAAGGAATTTGTAGGATTTGTTAAGTATTATGTTAGCCCAAATATGGAAATAGTTAAGTCCAATGTAAATTAATATGCAAGCCCAAATGATTAAGTTAAGTTAATTAAAACTAAGCCCAAGCTAAGATCCAAAGTGATGAGCAAGTAAAGGAAACTTAATGGCTAAGTGTTGTGGTAATCAAGTAAGCTTAATGGCTAAGTTAAGTAATGACCAAGTAAATAATGTGGTGAGCAAGTAAAGGATAAGTTATGTGATTAGCAAGAATACTTAATGGTTAAGTAAAGGTGATGGCCAAGTTAACTTAAGGGCTAGGTAATGAATAGTAAGGAGGTGGATGGTCTAATGACCATTAAGCCCTCAACTAGGATTTCCTAAAAATAGAAGAGAAGCTAGCTCATTTGTTGGTTTTCTTTTCATCCAAATCTTTACAACTTAATTGTTAGAGAGAATAAGTGAGAATGAGTTAGTTTTTTATCCAATAACTTATAGCTTATTGGTTAGAGAGAAAAAGTTACAAAAGCTAGAACAAGTTAGTCTTTGAGAATTCAAGAAGCAAGAAGGAGATTAAAGCTAAGGCAAGTGATCTTCATAAAGACCATAAAGACTTAAAGGAAAAGTTATTATACTGTAGCAGACGCTAAAGGCAAGTTTTTCTTAAACGCTTGTCTAACCTTCGTGTTAGCCAGGTTTTCAAATGATTCAAGTTATGAGATGCATGTATGGTTTTAAAGAAAGAGTCGTTGCCAGTTTTAATTTGGCTAGACTAATCGTGATAGATTGATTGATTTGCAAGTCTTTCAATATAGAACTGTTAACGCTATCCTATGCCAAGTATTTGGTACGGATTCAAAGGTAAGTTGTCTATGAACAAACAAATGTATTTTCATCGATCATTCGATTGGCACGTGAGGTTACCAAAACTTAAACGTACATACGTTTAAGGGATGTAGTGTTGATCAACATAGAGTACTATAGGCTGATCACCTAGAAGTGCTCGTAAGCTATGCCGGACTTACGGACTTAGTGTCGGGTTGTCCTTTTCAAAGAAATTATGAAATGCTCATGGTCTTGGACCAGAATTGATGTTTTACTGAATATTGTTATTGTAAAACGTTTTGAAGAAAAAGGAATGCTATTTTGAATTATCGATAGTACTTCGTAACTATTATCCAGTTACTGAAGATATACGATTCCTATGTTTCAAGCATGCTTTTTAAATGAAATTGTTGTACTTGTTGAGCTTGTTATGCTCACTCTTGCTTGAACCATATGAATGCAGCTAAGGACGAGCGAACCGAAGTTTTCAGTAGAGATAAAGGCAAGGCGAAGACGAATGATTAGTTTATCTTGTAATAGACTAGTAAGTATATGTATTATATTATGATGAACCAAGAATGTAATGGTTTAAGAACCTGGGAACGGGATATATTATTATTAATGTAATAAGAATATCGTTGGAACACATATTTTGATGTCATTTCATTAGAATGAATGTACAGTTATGAGTACCGTGTAGCACCATTTGTCGGGTTTAAAGAGACCCGAGATTTGGTGGCGTCACATAACTTATGTTCTCAGAGTTAAGATCTTTAGAGATTGCTCAAGGAAGCTTCTTGGTTTGTCTCAAGAGACCTACCTTAAATAGTTATTAAGCAATTCTAGATGAACAACTGCAAACCCATAGACAGTTTTATCGTTAAAGGTGATGCCATTGGACTCGAACAATCCCATACTTCTCCCGATAAAATTAAGAAGATGTCCTATTATCCGTATGCCAATGCTATAGGAAAGCTAATGTATGCAGTTGTGTGTACTCGACCTGATATAACATATTCAGTCAGTTATCTCGGTCGATATCAGGCAAACCCTAGGATTGCTCATTGGAAGGCAATCAAAAGGATCTTGCGATATTTGAAAGGTACTTTGGACTACATGTTATGCTATGGAGGACCAGACCTGCGATTGATTAGTTACTCCGATGCCAGTTGGGGAGGTAACCAGGGGATGCCCAAGTCGACCTCAGGATATGCATTCTTGCTACATGGTGGTGCCATCACTTGGTGTAGCAAGAAACAGACTTGCATTGCTTTTTCTACGATGGAGTCGGAGTTTATAGGCATGTAAGTTCTTCAGGGCTTCATAGGGTTTGATGTACTTTCATATTTTATTGTATATCACTAATTATTTGGCTTGTATTAGAGATATTCATTATTATTTCGAGATATTTATCATTTATGCGAGATTCATTTGTTTTCACTTATGATTGTTTCTCTTAGCGCATATAATAAATTTTAGATGTTCACATAGTTTATAATGCATATTGGATATGCACACACTAAATATATGTCAACAGGTTGATTGGCTCACTCAGTACACGAGAAATTACCCTTGGCGCTTTAGAAAGCGAGCAAGGTTGAGACGGTTCATTTATTGGTGCTTTGAGCAGCGAGCTATTGATGCTTTAGATAACAATCAATTGGCGCTTAGTAGCGAGCAAAATGAGCATGATGTCGCTTTTGCATGAGCCAAGATGAGGTTAATTTGGATTAACCAAATATAGTATGCCCCACTATCTATATTAACCTATACTAATAGCCGGATACGAAATTTCAGGTTTGGCGCTTGAAAAGCAAGCAATCTACAAATTCTAGTTAGGCGCTTTTGAAGCGACTGAACTAAGATCCGTACGGCATGAACCTAGGACATATGCTCATGTAGATGAGTTTGTATGTCGTGATATGATAACCAGACACTATGTTTTAGATATGGCTCTTAGATAAGGGAGAAATTTGAAATGTTATAAGTTTCGCAGAACAAGGCTATTGAATAGCATACTATGAGCGAGTTACATGTGCTCAACGACCATGTAAAGGAGGTGAGAGAATGAATCCCTGTTTCCTCACTGTGTGAGTTCTATAGGAAAAGGTTTGTTCCTACATCAAGTACTCTTTGTGATATTTGACTATACTATAAAGATAAAGATTAATGTTGTTACTTTGGTTTCGATTCCTAAGGTCAGGATTGATGAGACTATAAGGACCGATTCTGGGAAAGCAGTTGATTCATTTTTGAGTAGTATTAGGGCAAAGGGAAGACAATTTGATTTCATCTCGTTCTATACTTATTGTTGACAACTATAGCGCTTTGATAGAGACATAGTAATAAGTGAGATACGAAATGAATTTGGGCCCAAAGGTGGTTAAGTAAGGCTCTTTGAGGGATTAGAGATACTTAACATAGTGAAAATTCAAATGTGTCTAGGGTACTCTGAGTTTATGGATTGTAGCCTCTACGTGAACTTATTAAGTTTGACATGATGTATTATTTTTCTTTAAAAGGGTAGATGTCTCTATGTTAGCCCTAACAGGTTTGATATAGAGCTCCCGCATTGTAGGTGAACTTAGTGGTCACACGGTTCGACAGTTAGAGGTTTACATGTTTTTGGTTTGAGCTGTTTTGGCAGATATGAGGATTACATCGTCCCTGACATGGGCGAGTGGGAGATGTTGGATCTTGGGTATCCAAATGGGGCGCCCATGGAGGATCCAACTCATTTAGTTAATTAATTGACTTCCCAATTGAAAAGGTCAAGAGCCGTTTATTAATTTAAACGTGACTTGATGGAACGTGGAGAAAAAGTGGGGAAGTGGTTCAACCAATTCCGTATTAAATACCCATGCCTCAGTCGATCAATTAATACGCAATTCATCCAGTTGACCAAATACAGAGCGCTCCCAAATTATAGACTAAACCTAATTGTTACGAACTGTGAGTTAGTGCTCCATTCTCAATCGTAGTTCGGAGACGTCTGCTGGGTTTCAGTAATAGCAGGAGGTTTTTTGTATCAAAGGTACAATCACACTTCAAGAGGTATGCCTTTGATCCTCCTATTATGTGTAGATATATAAATAGCATGCATATTAAATGCTTACAAATTCTTTGATATTTTTTATAAGAACCAATTTGTTGTTGGTGTGTTCTAGCAAGTGCAATGTCTTCGACCCTTGAATTGTAGCCTTCAATAGTGATCCCCAGCTCACAAAACTTTTCTGTTATGTTGAATAGTCTATCAAAGATTAACTTCAAAGAACTACATGATGAATTTCGAATAGAAGTGATGGCACTGGCATGATTAATTATTATATCTTGGTATAAATCATCTCAGGTCTTTACAGATATATTAAGTATTTTCATAAAATTTAACAATTTTTGACGAATTTCTTTACTATTTCTCTAGGAACAGTACTCATAACAACTCCAACCTTTTCTATACTCTTCATCAAATTTTTAGTTGTTAAGTTATAACCAACTAAACATTCATTCTCTATTTTTTCTAGAAGGTTTGGTATTTAAAGCTTTGTTGGTGTAGCATATAGTCTAGAGAAAATTTTATTTAGCATATCTTGCAAGAAAGAGCTATTAAAGAATGTTAAAACACCTTATATGTTCTTCATATGTCAAAACACCTTAATGATCCATGATCAATTTCAACTATCACTTCTGACGCATGTTTAAATATCTCTCTGAGAGTATATACTTTAGACACTTATGGTCTGTTTATATCCCACATTACTTCCCAAAAATAACACTTCTAAATCCTCAGGGCAACCACTACTTCCTCTAACTCTGGATTGTGAATTGGATGCCCTTTCTCATAAAATTTTTTAACTAATGCGATGCATATGAAATGACCATGTCATCCTGCCTAAATACACAGCCTAGTACATTGTACGATGCGTCGCTATACAACACAAAATTTCTTATATTATCTGGTAAAGACAACACATTTGACATACTTAACTTTTTCTTCAATTCTTGAAAATTCGCTTCATTTCTGGGAAGTTAAAAGCTCATTTCTGGGCTTTGCCCTACATCGGCGCTGCGGCATCGGTTCCCCTTTGTTAAATTGGCGCTGTAGCGCTAACTAACAGTACTTGGCTCTCGAGGAGGTGCTACAACGCCTCCTTTCAAGGCTTGACTGGCACTGCAGCGCTCGACCAATTTTCCAGTTTTTCCAGCAATTTTTTCTTAGTGTTGGAACTCGTACGAATCGCCTACTTTGTGATCTCGTATCTTCTTTGTTATAACTTGGAACAAGGTCGTTCCACATCCATGTTCTTCCTTTTATAACATACTCGCACTTCCCCCAGATAGAATTTTATTCTAATTCCGTTAACGAGGATTTCCATTGGTTCAATTTTCAGTGTTCGTTCATTTTAAGTTATTAACATTCTTCGTTCGTTCGTCCGTAATTTGGTCATCCGAACTTAGAATTCTTTCTTTCTTGAGCCCACGACTCACATTTTCAATATTTTTCAACATTCTTATGAAACCTCATTAATTCGGGTTCATTAAATTATTTTATATTTTTCGTTCATCTTTTACGAAATTTTTCCATAACTTCGTTATATGCTAATTTGAATCCGTTCTTCATGAACGTTTCTTTCAAGTCTCTAATTCCTAACCAAACATATGTCAACAAGCATATATATATATATATATATATATATATATATATATATATATATATATATATATATATATATGATGATTTTAAACTTGTCAATCAACAACATGCTCTAATTAGGATGGTTTTAAATTTGTCCATCAACAATGTACTTTTCCTTCTTCGCGTGTTCTTCATGTTCTTCGTTCGTTCTTCATTTTTAATCGATATTTTGATTATGATTTCACTTTTTCATGTATTTTAGTGTTATGACTCAACAATCCTTACTTATTTCACCGAATCATTCATATGATTCATTTGGATCGTCCAAATACATCGAGCAATTCATACTTCGTATGAAAGCTTTTAGAAAAAATTTTATAACTAAATTTTAATTTCTCACTTCTTCATTTTATTATGATTAAACCATAAAAAAATTGTTTCATAACATATTTTACTTTAATTTTCATTAAGCTATGCATTTAGACATACAAAACTTAAAGAAACTTTTTATTAAAGCTAGGTTTCAGATTACCTTTCTTCTTTAATCTTTTTCCTTTAGGCAAAGCTTGTGATTTGCTAGCTTTTCCTCTTCCATTCCTTCCTCTCCTCCATCCAAAATCCCCCCCCTCTCTCTCTCAAGTGTTGGTTGAATTTCTCTAACCAAACAAATGAGCTTAAACTTGGTTTATATAAGCTTTTCAATGCTGGGGGAATTTTGGTCATTTGGCTATTTTTTTTACCATTTTATACCCACCTCCTTACTATTCACAAAGCTTCTATTGGAAGCTTCGCTGTTCTGTCTCTCAGAATTCGTCCGATAGTTTGAAAAACTGCATTTTCTAAAATCTAAATATTTTTAGATATTCTGTCTTTCCTCTACGAATTAACTTTTATGCATTCTTTGAAACTTTAAAAAACTGAAAAATATTTTTTGATGAATAGTATTTTCTGTCACGTTTTCCCAAAACGTAGTTAAACGATCGAAAAGTACATAATAATACATTTTCGTCATTTTTATTTCATCTAATTTATGTATGTTTTTCCAGAAAAACTTTTATCGGCTAATATGAATTTTCATGACATATTACCGCCAAACAGAACATCATTCCAACATCCAAAACTTTCAAAAAGACCTAGGTTATTCAAACCCTAAACCTTTAGGATTCATCAGTGAATAGTGTCTATTTCGTCTTTTTCTCAAAAAAATTTCTTCCTCAGAAATATTTTATTTCTGTCTTCAAAATTCTAACACATTTATTCTAGCTCGCAGCCAGAATCCTCCTGTTTTATAATTATCCAAAGTTATAGAACGACTAATAAACATATAACACAATATATAATTAATAAAAATTCATTTAATTAATTAATAATTCTTTAAAATTAACTTTCTGGACAATCCGATTTTTCGGGTTGTCACATTCTTCCCCGCTTATAAGAATTCCGTCCTCGGAATTACAAAAACCTACATCTATATTTAAATGGCTTATTCTTATTACCTTTATTAAATGTTTAATCTTACTTCTTCTCTTCCTTGTTGAATAACCTCAACATACTATTTCAATTAGGTATTTACCTAATTATTCCTTCCCTCATCTCACTCACGTCCTTTTTCTAAGGATTATCTTTTGATAATCATCATTTGTTAAACTTCATGCTTCACTATTCCTCCAGTCATTCGGGTTATTACATTCACCCCTTCTTCTAAAAATTTTGTCCTTGAAATTGTAATATACTTTTCTTCTCAACTTCTTTTCGTAGAAGTTCTCATCTTACCACCAATCAAGAATCTTCAAAATTATACGATGATTATGAAGTAGAATGAATAACTTAGGAATATAAAGATTCCTTTACAACGTTGCACACTTTGCTGAGGGGTTTATAGACCATGATCTTCTACTAGGTTTAACGATATTTCATCGCAAACCATTCTTTCTCACCCAATACATTTACAATCACAAAGAAAATAAACCACCTTTTCGGTAAATTAGGTTATCAACCTATCCCCATATCTCGGGGTTTTTTTTCCTCAGACTTATTTATCAGATTCTGCACCAAAGCAATTTGGTATGACACAACTTCTTAAAGAAAATTCGATTTTCTCTTTAAACACGACATATCATTCGTTTAGCCAAAACAATTAGCTTAGACCATTCCAATAAATTAGACATCAACTAAAACATTCGTCTAACCAAATCAATTGGTATCGACTACTCTTTAATTCTTTCAAATTTCTTCAAAACGTTTAATGACGTCATGATACTGTACTGACTTTTCAGTACGTTGAGGACTTCGTTAGTTTATGATTTCGTCATACTAAAATCCTACCATAGTGGGTTGTTGATACCATGATTACATCCAACACTAGGTTTAATGCATTGATAACTCCATCTTTTTACCATCTCTACATCAAATGCATTGATGATATAAAATAAATTTCGATATTTCCAAATCAAATTTTGTCTAGCCGAAATAATTAGCATAGACATACAAAGAGTAGTTCTTTTAAAATTTATTGGTTCAAATCTCTGATCCAATATTTTTCTTTCCAAAAACATACACATCAGCACGATGTCAATAAAATTTAAAATCTAGCATAGCTAGAAGACTTAAAATATCCTCTTTCTCCATCTTCCATCATTGTCTTACTTGTGACAATTCTTAATCTTCTCTAGCACCTTCAATGCTAACTATACTGAAAATGATACATTAACAACTTACCACATTCCTATACCTTAGTATAGTTCATCAAACTTACCACACTTTATGTGTTCAAGAACTTTCCATAACCATATGTGTTTAAGAAATTGTCTTTGCAATATGTAATCCAAGAACAAATCAAGGACTATCCATACGCTCAGGCCTCAAAAACATAGCATATAACTATAAGTCACAAATATTTCATAAGTACAAGCTTTAAGAACTTGCACCTATCTTAACCTTCTCTAACTATAAAATATATACATGAGAAAAGATTAACCTCTTTAACATATACATACTGATAACATGACATTACTATTCTAATGATTATCACTATAATAGGCTAAGAAGTTGTTACACCAAGCACAAACCCTTGCCATACAAAGGTTTATACAACTTAGATATAACATGAGTCCTCAATTGAAATTTTACAAATTCTTACTTAATACAAATTTTCTTTAATTCGTATTTCATCCTCTATAACTCTTTTGAGTTCTCTTCTCGTACTACTTCATAGTACCATTCCATTATAGCCTTTAACTATAACTCATCCATCGTTTAACCGAATATCAGTTATCGCGATTTAATATGATCACGTGCTGATCTTCTTCCTCATGATCGTTTTACGATATGAGTTTCTTACTCTATGATTGCTTTATTCCTACGATATTCTTACTTCTTTTCGATTATAGCCTAAGGTACTTATACCTAAGGTTTATAACTTATAAGCTCTGATACCAACTTGTAACGCTCCTAAATCCGGTCTATCTACAAACCCAACTCTGGTGCATTATTAATACTTACCATTCATTCAATACATTATTATATCATTAAATAGAACAACATATTTCTTCAATTCCCAGATTCTATTACCTTAAAATCTTCATTCATTACAAATAATGATAATTACATTATTCTTTACTTCCTTACAAGTGTGACTTTAACTAGTCACAACAATTACAGAATAGTTTAACTACCTATTCTACAAGTCTTGGCTTGATCTTCACACTTATTCATATAATGAATGACACTTCTTCAGGATACCAATCAGCTTAATCTTCACAGGATCCTTAAGTTCATTATATTGTCGTTCGCTGAAAATGTTTTTATTTAAAGCAAGAGTGAGCATTCAATTGCTCAGCAAGTCAGCGATTGAATCACAACAACATCAAAAATCACATATTCTTTTAAAAACTTCAATAACCGAACAAATGTTATGAAGCAGCTCGAATAATAGGAATATATTATGATTCCTATCATTTCAAAACATTAGTCACATTCACATTAATTCTTCTAGGACTTAACGCATCCTACATGACAATATATGCGAAAAGAATCACCTTTTCTACATATATTCTCAAAACATAATCGCAGCACACACCGAGTTCTCAACAGTTAACAATATAATAAACTGAGTGGCACCTGCCTAGAACTAATGAATTAGTTTCCCGTCACATCTACATTGTCTTTCACAGTGAGTTAGATCGGTTGCTAGTTCATTTTAAACCTCTACCCATAACAAAGGAGACGTTCATCTCAGCAACTATAAGCTAACAGTTAAAAAGCTCGACTGTATATACACTTAAACTTAACTATGTTCTTAACGTTCTGTCTAGATAAAAATAACTAGCATAGACTTAATCTCTAACAGTTCATGAATAAATAAAACTCTTTCACATTGAACAGTTCAATCACAAAACAGTTCATTGTACAGAAACACATAAGTGTTGAAAATTTGGCACATGGCCTCATGCATACTAACTGTTGGTCGAATTATGGATTACTAAGCACGCACAAGTATACACAATCTAACAAGTAATACAATGATAAGATGAGTGTCGTACCCATAAGGACAAAGTACTAACGCTATTCACTTACTAAAATTATATCAATTCGGTCTTATCTAAACTAGTAATTAAAGATGGTGTGTTTAAAACTATATGATTCAAACAGTAAATTATGAGATCGAGTTACAATAAGTATGGCAAGATAGGATTACAACTCCCCTAATGCTTTGCCTAATCTCCTAACACTCCATTTAACTAACAAATCATAAGAATGACCAACCGAGAACATTAAGTACACATAAGCCTCTTTTGACGGTCAAATGCAAATCCCTTAGCTAGATGAATCACAATATTCCTATGGTGAAAATAACTAGACTAAGGGTCATTAAGCTTAATCTCAATGGTTACACAAGGAAAATAGATATATTTCTATTCTATTATGCAATACATGCTCTCATTCCCATAGGCATGGTCATAACAAGTGTTATTGTATTTTAAGGTTAGCCATTAACATCTATTTTCCAATATTAAATAATACCTATATCAATTCCATAGCCAAGCAATCAATAAATAAGCATGAAATACAACAACCCATTCAAACATGATTCATTATAATAAATAGGTGAGAAATTTAATCAAGCTAATCATTAGGTTACATTGCAATCCTAGAAATGTATTTAGTTCATAACTATAGAACTAATAAAAATTATCGAAGTATTCAACATGCTCAAAATACACAAATGAATGAAAGATTTGGATAAAGAAAACTCTTCTTCTGATGTTTTCTTGCTCCAACTCTTCTCTTCTCTGTGTAGAGTCTGAGCAATGAAGGAAGCAATGAACTTAGAGTACTTGAAGATTCAACTTTCTCTCTTTCTTAAACTAGCTAACTATATCTCTCTATCCTCTCTCAACTGATTTTGGAGGCTAATACTGGTTAATGATATAAATCTTCGGCCCTTTAGGTTATTAAATAATGCTCTTTGCCTGGAGATCGGAGGTGGCACTGCGGCCCCACCCTTATGCCTTGGACAGGCGCTGAAGCGTAAGTCAGGGCTGTTTGGTCAATAAGTCGCGCTGTAGCGCCCCCTATGCACAGAACAGTCACGCTGGGGCGCCAGAAGAGATATGACGTGGTAGGCATGTGGCGCTGCGGTGCCGTTTTACAAAGGATACCAGGCACTACGACGCCGGTTGCATGAAAATGACATTTTTACCCTTAAACACCCGAAAATTACCTGATAATCCCTGAAAAGCACTTTAAGACAAAAATAGTAATAATATAATAAAGAAGTATAAAATATGATAAAACAAGCAACTTCTTAAGGTTTAGAATGCTCGATTCGCGAGTATAAATTCCACTCATCACTAACACCTTGTACAAGTACAAATATAACACATTTGCAGATATGTAAAACTTTCTCATGTTCAACATCTGAGAAAATTTAAGAAACTAACATTCATTTCAAATATGAATGAAGTTAGGAAACTTGCCTTAGCACTGCATACTATTATAGTTTATGCTGAATGCTCATCAAAATTCCTATATATATCATGTAGACACTCAAAATTTTGTTCTCTTGTTACTAACTATGCATGAGGGCAAACTTGTCTTTTTCCACACTACAAAGATAATCTTGGAGGGCCACAACATCAAATCAAACCACGGACACATCCCTATAGAACATCAAATCAACCTTGGAGATCAACCCTAAGAAAAAGAAAAGTTGGCAACGATCAAACCCTAGAAATAACCCTAAAGGACAGCCAAAAGCCCCATCAACCTTGGAGACAACCCCCGAAAGGGCAAAATGGTTATTTTGATCAGCCAACTTCAACAACCCTAATACAACTGTAAATAGGGTCACAAAGAGCCATTGTAGCACTTTCGAGCACAAACTACGCAAAATAATTTAACAGACAGCCTGCGAAGACCCGAAGATGCTATTTCGGTCATGGACCCATCCTCCTAGATTCAAAAAGGGCAATCCCTATGTCATTGCGTAGCTCTCGAAAAGAACTTTTCTGAATGGTATGGCACGCCTCCATCGGACTCCTAGATTGAAAGTTTTAAAAGTTTGAGTAGATAGAGCGTTGGCCGGAGTGCACGTACTTCAAAATAACGGGATCCACGGAGCCCGGGCCCACCTGAGCAGCGGCAGGTAGACTCGCGGCTACCGCGAATAGACTTGCGACTATTTTGGTTTATAAATAAGACCCCCCATCAGCCATAAAATATAGAGAAAAAAGGAAAAAAGAGAGAAAACTTTGTCCATTTCAGCTCTTAACCCCTCCTATATTGTTCCAAACTTTAATATTCTTCTTTTTAAGCACTTGTATACATATACTCTACAATATAACAAATTTTAACTGGTGGAAACCGAGTTTTCAAGCTCCAAAAGCGGTCTGAAGCTTTCTCTACTGCACACTATAAGATTTTTTCCATATTTGAACCTTTCTACTACTTTAATATATATATATATATATATATATATATATATATATATTTCTCTGTCTGGCATGGATTGCTAAATTCGTGGCATTTTACTACGTTTAAATATCTGTTTTAACTGCTCATTCAATGTAAATCCATAATATGTAAATCTGTGGACTAGATTTATCTAAATCTAGCCATATCTAAGTTTTAACCGGTTCAAAAGTTGTAAAACGGGAACCGTTGAGTAAGAATGACTAAAATTTATTTAAATCTAGTGTTCTTTCTAGTTTTTATAAATATTAAGCAACTATGTGAGCCTAGGAGCCATGTGATCTAAGATCCAGCTAACGGATCTAGATTTGGCTCCCATGATGGACCTTCTTTAACTGTACAGTACAAGCCTATTTATGGTGTTTGGACATCCTTTGATGGCTTTCATGCCTATAAGGAGCCGTCACTTATTGAAAGTAGTATGCACACAAGCTAATCATGTTTGATGATAAAGCATATACTTTGTAACAATCTTATTCATTTATTAATAAAAAGTATTAATTTATTAAAGGCTTTTAATTATCTACATGATGTTGCTTTATAATATGTGATAAACCCATAGTTTTAAGCAATGCTTTTAGAATAATGATGATGATCATTCTAATGAGATCTAAATTCTTAGAAAGCTTAAAACTAAAATAGTTCCCAATCGTTGGATTACTAAATTGGGGATTAGTGAATCCGGATAGATTGGTACATACGTTGCTTGCTCATTGGATGAGGATGATTGATCTCATGATCATTTAAGTGAAGACACTAAAGCAAGTATGTAGGTGCTTATTAGAGAATAAGTTCACTGAACGTGGCTCACTAAGGAATACCTAATGGAGTTTTACTTGCCTGTCAATAGAAATTCCTGTAGTGATAGTAGTACAAGTGATCCTTGGACTTGAGATCATCATAGTATCTTGTGTATGATGAGTTATACTTTGACTTAATCCTTAAGACCCTTAGGGTATATCAAAGGGTATGCTTGGGTATAATAAGTTTTACATGGAGATAATGTATGATCAATTAAGAATCTACCACTTCTAGTGAAAGAAGAGAAATGTCCTATGTGATTCGATAAATGACAACCCAGTAGTCCTTGGCCAAGGCAGGAAGAAATTAGAAATGAGTTTTTAATTTGTATTATTTGGAGTTGTGCATTTAAGAGTTGAAATACATATAATTAAATAAAATAAGACTTGACAGTAATTTTATGTCTTATATTTAATTGGGACATTGTATGGTGGAATGATTGAATTGCACGGTAACTATTTACTCAAAGGTTCTTTTATGATTAATGTTGAAATCTATATTATCTGGAAAGTCGTTAATCGCTAGGGAGGCTTATACCTATTGTAGAATAAATATTATTTATTTAAATAAATTAATAGTTTAACTTATTTATTTAAATAAGATTAGAATTGTTTTAATTGACTTATTCACAACCGGTTTAATATGGAGAACCTAAAGGGTCACACCATAAAAGGAAGAATAATTATTTAAGAAGTTAATGACACAATCGTAATAATAAGTTAAATATATTTAATTTAATCTATGGTGATAGAATAAATTAAATAGCTTAATATTTATTATTTAATATTTTGAAAATATTAAATATAAATTAATAAGAGGAGTCTTATTATTATTATTACTATAATTATTTAATTCCTAAAGGAGTTTGGAAATTAATTAATAAAAATACTTTCATATATTCCTAATAATATTAGGAGACTAATTAATTAAAAGAGTATAATTAATTATTCCTAATAAGATTAGAAGCTTAATTAATTAAAGGAGTTTAATTAATTAAAATAAAACTCAATTCCTTAATTGTTAAGGAGGGTTGCCAACATCTATAAATAAGATGAGTGTTATTATGGGTGAGGTTGGTTAACGCTTTCACAACACACGTGAATACGTAATTCCAATAGTTGGGATAGTACACCCTTTTCTATGAGAGATAAAAAAACTAGGGTTTTGCCAAATACACATCTTCTTGAATCTTTCTTCTTCAATGGTGGATCACCTCTAGAGGCCAAACACTTGGGTGGCTAACGTTGATCAAAGAAAGGAACCAAACCCATAGGATTCAAGTTGAACGCGAAAAAATTTGGTGGTGAACTTGTACCTAAGGAAGCTCGAATCTTCAAGGGTATGATTTTTGTTCTTTATTTTTTCGTTTAATTAATAATTGTGCATAAAGGATGATCCGGGTATATGGTTTGTAAAATTTTAAAACTCTGATTTTTCACGTTTTTGCTTATTTTGTGCAATTTGATTGTGTTCATGAATATTACAAACCTAACACTTATATGTATATTATTTTGTAGAAGATGCTTCGCATCTCGAGAATAAAATGAAGTTAAGCCGAATACGGAATAAAATGGAAGTATTAAAGGCCTCAATTACTATATGAGAATAAGGGTTTGAAAACCTGTTTTCGAAACATCATTTCCATACATATTGCTTAAAATTGAATTTTTATGCAAATCAAACCTTTTGTATATAGGTGTAAACGAGGCACAACACTACTTCCAAATAATGCACTTAGGCCTAATACACACACACACACACACTCTCTTCAGATAAATTAGGAAATTGAAAAGACGCGGTAACCGTGTTTTCACGGAAGTCGAAGGGTGCCTAACACCTTCCCCCTACTTAATCAAGCCCTCAAACTATATGAATCTCGGTTTCCAATGCATGTTAAACAGTGTCCAATAATATGGCCTTTGAGTAAACCTTTTCAAAATCGGTTGAGTTGGTACAACCATTTCAAAACTACCAACTAGCGACTCTGAATTTTCATATCGTCGACATTTTGTGTCGGACCCTTTTCAAACTCGCCCTTTCTAACAAAACTCAACACATAGAGAACATAAAGGGTAAAAAGAGGAATTCCAAAAAAGGGGAAATTTTTCCCAACGTCGACAGGTGGTGGCTCTGCTAGGGACAGTAGAGGGCTTAAGCCACATTTCAATCTTTTCAAAAATCCTTCTTATTTTCTTGTGTGTGAATGTTGTCTTTACATTGAGTGGATGTGAATGGATGCTTTATTTATTTCACTTTAGTGCCTCACACAATCTCTTCATTTTGTATTAGTGTCTCGCACAATGTCATCATTTCATACGGTGAGACAAGATGTATGTGAATGTATGTTGTGTGATCCCTCCACTAAGAGGCGAACCTGTTGGTGTTTAATTACTGGGCTCAACAAAGAATAATCACACGAGGCTCAAGAAAGGCACCACTCAGATCCGTTTTAATTGAAGGATCGGATTAACTTCCCATATAGTAAATTACGATGATGGGGACCTTCATGCCGAAAAGCTGCGAGAGTAGCCTAAGATAGGTCAGTCTCTGATCAGCCAAACGCGAAGAGGAGTCTCTTCATGCCTTTCCCTTTCAATTCCATGTAAATTTCAATTCAATGTAAATTACAGTTCCTTGTAAATATAAAGAAAAGAAAAAAAAGGTGAATATACATTCCATTCCCTATCAAGAACTGTCATGCAATCCTGTTATCAAAACAACTGACATTTGTTTTACAGGAAAATATTAAAAACTATAAAAAAAAACCAAGGCATTGCATTAATGCATGTTGTTAATGCTTATAAAGACTAAACTACCTACTCTTCGTGTAGGTAAAATACTTCCAATTACCAGATCAAAATATAAGGAGGCATAAAGCCTATCCATCAATATGGCTGAAAGTGCCCAACACGAATCCGGTTCTGTATCTCGAAAAGAGTTTAAGGGACTTATGAATCAAAGAGCAGAGTTTGCTATCCTCCTAAAAAAATAAAGTAAAAGCACTCAGGGCCAGACAATGCCTACTCAACCAGAGTCATTCACATAAGGGGCAGTCTGGGTATTGACAGAAAGATGGAAACCCAGATACCTGAACCTCATTCCAATAAAGGAACCAACAAAACCCTTGAAATCACAAATCTCAGGGATGATAGAGAAACTGAGATATAAGAAAGAAAGTCCAACAAATGGATGAAACCATCCGGTCAATCAAAGGGACGGGAAACCTTTGAAGTGTCACCTATTTAGATCTCTGTATATTCCTAGGGCTCGATATCCTGACAAATTCCAAGTCCCAGAGTTTGAAAAGTACAATGGGGCAGGCGATCCCTATACACACCTAAAAGTATATATTGGCGAGCTGGGGTCTTATGTAGAGGATGAAAATCTCATAATGCAGTTATTTCAAAAAAGTCTAACTAGAGAGGCTAAAGCCTGGTATGCCCAACTTGAAAATGCCAAAATCCATAATTGGGAAGAGTTAGCCTACACCTTCCTAAATTAGTATACCTTCTAGTCTTAAATGGCTCTGGACAGATATCAAATTACCAAAGTTAAAAAGCAGAACAATGAATTTTTTCGTGAATATGCCCAAAGGTGGAGTCGTCCGGCAGCTCAAGCCCTTCCATCAATGACAAAAACTGATATGGTAATGACATTTATTGATATCCAAGAGGCACCTTACTATGAGAGAATCCTAGAAGGCATAGGAAAGCTATTCTCGGAGATGATCAAACACGACGAAATGGTAGAGATGGGCCTGAAGGCAGGAAAGATTAAAGATCTCACGGCCTTGGAAGCAGTCACTGAGCACATACAGTTTGGTAACTATGCAAACGCTCCCAAGAGGGTACCCGATAAAGGTAATGAAGATGTATCCCTCATTTTGCAGGGGCAAGATAGGAGACAAACCTATAGTCCCCCCATTTGGAAGAAGAAAGGAAATCTGCCATTTCAACAACAGGCTACATTCAACCAATACCAGGACAGAAAGAGAAAATTTAAAAGAATAGAAAACCGGGTGTTCACTCTACTAGGCGATTCCCCAGAAAATATATTGGAGTTATTAATCAATCAGAGTAAAATTACCGAATTGGCTCCGCCTCTTGATCTAAAAAGCGAAAGATACAATCCAAGCCAGAAATGTGCTTACCACTCAGGGTTTTCGGGACACGATACATAAGATTGTTGGTTCTTAAAGCATAAAATCCAAAATCTGATATAAAGTGGTGATGTTGTGGTCCAACAACCTGACCAACCAAATGTCAACACTAACCTTCTGTTACAACATGATATAGAGGGGGTAAACATGATTGGGTCAAGAGGCATCAAAATGGGTCCAAATCGTAAATATATACAAAGGATGACGGAATACCCCCAAAGGAACAAAATAAATGTCCTAGAGTGGGAAAACTCGGAGGAAGGTATGACAGTAATGCAAAAATTAGAGACGATCCAGAATCAAGTAAATCTGCTAGCTAAGCTGATAGTGCGCCAACATCATGATACAAGGCAATTTTTCACTCAACTATCAGAAAGCTAAGAGAAAAAAGAGGTTAACAATAATGCAAGTCTATATCCCTCCAAGATGAGCCAACTAAATGAAGAAGATCAAAATAGGCTGAAAGGACAAGAAAAGTGGAATGATAAAATTACTAGAAGATCTCGCTAGCGAAAAAATTGCTCGGAGGTATGCAAATTCTCAAAGAAGAAAGATCAAACAACCTCCAAAAGAGACCGAAAATTCACCACCCTGAAAAAATTAAATGAAGAGATGCTAAACTTTGTGATAAGCAACGGAAAGATTACTGAGTCTCTGCCCCTTGTAAATCCCTAGATGAAAAGTTATGATTCCTCCAAGATATGTCTCTACCATTCTAACTCACCTGGACATGCAACTGAGGAATGTTGGTCTCTAAAGCATAAAATCCAGGATATCGTTGAAAATGGAGAACCGAAGATAGAAATCCCCATGACCAGAAAAGGCGAAAGGGAAATGAAGAGCTTAGGATTTTCACTTGAGACAGACAATTCAAAGGAAGTAATGGCTATGAGCTCTAATCCTGGAGGAACACAAGGTGGATTAATCCTAATGATGGAAGTGACAGACGAAACAAGACAATCCCCCATGAAAATTCCTCCACAATTGTCAAACCTCTTGTTGCCCAAAGTTAGCAACCACATTACTGATTCTACTCTCCTAGATGATGAAGAGGAAATACTGATTCTTCCTAGTGTGGAAAAAGCCAAAAAGGAAAGTTCCTTGTGAGGAATACAACAACAGTTCAAGAGAGATTTCAAAGTCAAATCCTCTCAAACCAATAAAAAAGGTGAAGGAACAGATGAAGAAAAAGGTGGTGAGGTTATCGAGAAAGCCAACCCATTGAAGAATCAAGAGTTCATCCCTTTTTGTGATAGGTTCAGTATGAGCATCCTCGAGGGATGTGCTGAATCAGGAGGCGATTAAGTTATGGCCATGATTGAAGATATTCAGAACCAAGAGGTAACCTCTATCGCGAATGTTGAAGGCAATATAACTACATACAACTAGACTATCAGGCCTCAGTTAGCCAACAAGATATAGATCTAGAGGATAAAGTTGTGAGTTCCAGAAGATATTGGGATGATATCACTTTCTTCGTATTATACCTTTTTATTTTTCATGCATGTATATATTGAAAAACAAATCATCAAAAAATAAAAAACCAAAAAAACAAAAAAAAACCCAAACAAACACTTCTCAAACTGTTCAGCTCATCACGCTTGAACTATGAAAGAACTGATCTCCCCTCATCAATGGGAGTACGTAGGCATCTAACTATGGTATGGTTTAACCCTTATAAAAATCATAAAACCCTTCAATGATTTAGCAATCACAAGATACAACTCTTCAACAGCTCAAGCCGGAGCTTGAACTACGAAAGACCTAATCTCCCCTCATCAATGGGAGTATGTAGGCAGCCATCTATGGTGTGGTTAAACAAAACAAAAAATCCAAAAACCCCTCAAACCAAGCTCAAACCCAAATAAAAACTTTTCAACCATTCAGGCCAAGCTTGAACTACGTAAGACCTGATCTCTCGCATACACGGGAGTACGTAGGCAACCATCAGTGGTGTGGTTTAACCCTCAAAAGAAACATCCAAATCCAAACATCAATCCCAAGACACCAAAATTAAACCTGAAAAGTTTACGCCTAAGAAAAACCCTAAAAGTCAGTGACCCATGTTTAGAAGACCCAATAACACTTCAATATCTTTCCATCAAATCTGGCACAAGTAACGAAAAGGAAGAAACAACGATACATCAAGACAACTAGCAATAGGGATGAAATGGCCATCATCATAAGATGCAACTTGTCAACAACTCATCGCTCCTGAAGTACGAGAAGACTAATCTCTTTTGACCTCCAGCAGTATAGGGGCAACCATCATGACAAAATCTATATCATACCTAACGACCCGTTCCCCCATATCAAGATAACAAATCAAACCTTGAAGATCAAATCAAACTCGAGTGAAGTCATCACCAACCAAGCTGAGATCTTTGGGATAATTTAGTGGAGTCCGAAGGCCTCTTGACATCAATTATCAAAGTTGAAACAATAACACAACGATATATCAAGCATGATCATCAGCAAGGACCTTTAAAGAGCCGACACCCTCAATCACAAGTCTTCATCGAATCAGAAGAAAATCATCAAGGCCAATTACGCCAACAAGTTAGAAACAATGATTGAGAGCATCCAAGCATCAAAACCCAAATTCACTACCTGTTCACTATGTGGTCCAGAGGTAAAAGACTATTGCAATCTCGACATCTTATCAGCCCATCTATTAAAGCAACTATCCCAAACGACAAGCAAGGTTGGGGCAATTTTAGAATCGATGACAACTTGATATTAGGACCTTTACGTCGAATAAGACTGGGGTAATGTCGGAGATAGGGACAACTTAACATTAGGGAATTCATCAACCATCCTTAAAAGAAAAATGCACCAATTGGCATCATCAACATGGTCCATCATCATCAGAGCTTCTCTCATATCATCTCACTGGTGATTCAGTATGATCATTTGGCCTTTTTCGATCATACTGTTCTAAGAATGAATAATCCACATGTTAGGTATGACTCTCTCATCTCTTTATTAGTTTTTAGTCTCCATTTACGTGCATTAGAGATAATATACATGTTAAGTATTCTTAGAAAGAGGTTTTTGCTTAACTTGTTGTGCATTGGATTAATTCTGATAATCGTCCGTGGAGTAAGAATCACGAGAATGATTAGAGAATTAAGACTATTCAACCTTTTTGATTGGGCACGGCATCTTAGTTCAAAGCGCTTTTTGGAACAGACTTGACCTTATATGCATGTCTCCACTTTGCGATTGCCCTGACTCTTAGTTGTAAGGTATGGAGCTATGGAAAAAGTAATTGCAATTAATGAAAAGATAAAAGATAAGTTATTAAGCCTGAGGGGTGTCTTTACACCTGGTGCCCTAAAACCATCTGGTTTGGGAGTCATCAGCCCAACACTCGTTACTTGGGTAACTTGGCGCATAAGAAAACGAGCATTAAAAAAGAAAAGATAAAACCTGAGAAGATCAGAATCATGGCCTAGGTTATTTGAGTAATTAAGCCCGAGGGGTGTCTTTACACCTGGTGCCCTAAAGTCATCTGGTTTGGAAGTTACCGGCCCAATGCTCGGTACATGGGTGACATAGAGCCTAAGAAAATAGACATGTCAAGCTCAGGCAGAGAAGAAAATAGATTGATCGCCTGACTCGTCTCAAAGTGTGGCCTTTGTTACTCGAGCCAGTAAACCCGAACGTGTGACGCCCCCAAAATAGGTATACAACACCCATTCTGAGTCGCCAAATACATGGTACAGAAAGCAAACTACAACTTCAATAATACAATTGTCGTGCAAAATACGACAACACATACTGTGAGTTTAAATACAAATATTGTCTTCTGGACAATATCCACACTCAAATAAATCCTCATTACAATTATTCGAACACTATTTTACAGAAATAGTGAGGACTGCTAATACATCTTTCTAGAACCATCACTCCATACCCCGACTAGATCCTGCTATGTTCTCACCTCCTGAGAAGAAAAATGGAACAAAAAGGAAAAGGGTGAGCTCAACTAGCCCAGTAAAGAATATTATGACTAAGATAATATACAACAAATTATCGTTAGTCTTCAACAGAGAAAAATTTGATAAAATATAATCGACAACAAGTTTTAGATCAACAACTGCAGCGGAAACAGCAAACCATTAGAAGAGTCAAGTAGAGAAAGAATTCTACTATCTTCTAAGATTTAAAAGTCCATCATCAATATTTTATCCCTGTAACATCAATTAATAATCATCTTTAACCAAATATTCATCTTTGCACTACAGGCCAAAGATATTCATTTGTATCATCAGTCGGTCATGTTCATCTCAACACCTGTTCATCTTTGCACTACAGGCCAAAGATATTCATCAAGTAATCATACATCTTTGCACTACAGGCCAAAGATATTCATTAATATCATCATTTAGGACTGAGAATGATGAAAAATATCTTAAAGAGAACGAATCCAATGAGACAGAAGGACAAATAGTAGGGATTCGTATAACAGTTTATCCAAGATCAATAATACTTCATAATAATCAATTGTGAAGCAGAATTCAAAAATAAAGATCAAAACATGGATACAATCAAAGATAGTAGCCATAATAGACATCTTGGACAAAAAGGGAAAATTTTATTTTTCGGTGAATAGTGTCGTATTCGTGAATAGTGCCGTATACGTGAATAGTGCCGTATACGTGAATAGTAACCCCCGACACAAAAAGTTCCAAATTTGATAAAAACTCATATCAATATTTCAGCATAATGATATTGAAGAAAATAATATCATTTAAGAAGAAAATAATATCCCTTACCTCAAAATATCAGTACTTCTGGTCGGAATACCGGTATAAGGCTGAAAGAAACTTGCTCTGATGAATAGAAACTCTCAAAGTATCTAAATACTCACAAAATACACTCAATAATCTAGAGAGAGAAAGAGAGAAAACTTGTTTCTGGTTTGATTTTTAATTCTAACTTAGCCCTCTATTTATAGGAAAATTTTGGTAGGTTTGACCTGCAACCTGATGGCTTTACCTGCTACTATTCCCACCCACCACATTTGAAATATAATTCAGCACATTTCTTCACCAACCACAAGTGGGGCCCACCAATTCTAGAATTTTCCATCAAAATGATAAACTCCGAAAATTCAACAATTTCTGAACCAGTCATCTTGTAAAATTCGTAATAAATCATACGTTCATTTTTAACGGTTCAAAATTTGTGGACATATACTCAACTTATATATGTATAACATATCGAAAATTTCCACGATCCAACGGTCGGATTAAAAATTATAACCCCCGCAAACTATCTCAAAAACCCTGATTTTTAATACCTCCATTCCGACAAAAATACTGACAAAAACCTCAACATTAACTCCTTCATTTTTAACCACAAAAATATATCCCTCATTTATATCCACGTAAAATAAATATTTCCTTATCATATGAATCAATAATTAATTATTCACAAATAATATTACAGAATCACATTTATGACAACCAGGCCGTTCCCAGGAAAGAGGGGGCTTTCCAATAAGGATTTCTCCTTACTGGCGCGCAATTAGATGACCAAACCTCTCCTTAGACAGAACTTTCTAGACATTGCCAATAATGTTATCTAATAATATTATTCAAATAATATGAATTATTGATCTGATAAATGAAAATACTGTGCAGCAACAATTATTGAAAAAACAATAATATAAAATATCAACGCAACAATTATTGAATCAATAAAATAAAATATTGAATAATAACTACTGTAACAATTATTGAGTAGTGCCTTCTTACGTAAGAATTAATAATTGGTGCAATACCGTGTGCTACTGTATTTTAACCACCGGGTATTCCAACAGTATTAATGGTAACAACTACGCCGTTATTTATAAACAACTTATACTTGTCGTTTTCTTCATCCAATCGCTTTCCGTTATAGGGCCCACACAAGGCTGCGTCGTCGTACGAATATTCCCCGACAGCAAGAATATTCCACGACCAACCGAATATTCACCGACCAAAAATAAATATTTTATAACCACTTGCTTATTTTGCAAAATTTGCACATTTCACCCATAACCAAAGTATTATATCAAATTAACCCCTTATTATTCACAATAATATTTAGAGAAAATTTGATTTTATTCATTAATAAGTTGGGGTCTTACAGAACGGGTGTCTTAACACCTAGTGCCCTAAAGCCATCCGATTTGGGAGTCATTGGTCCAAAACTCATTATATGTGTAATTCTGAATAGTCTAAGATAACGAGACAAGTTAGGCGAGAGAAAAGAAAAATTAGAATTAAGAAAAATTTATGAAGGCATAGAAATGAAACCCCTACTAAGAGTTGCGTCACTCATAGTGCGTGTGTCATATGAAATAAATTATGCGAAGAATAATGTCTAGAGCGAAGATAAAATATCTCTGATATAGGGAGATAAGTCTTTTGAGTCTAATCCTACCCATGAACAATGACCATGGATGCTTCAAAATTTCCTTGCGATTTAATAACTCATTTAATTTCATAAACCTTTACTTCAAATGCCTTATTCACAGGAGTGTACTAATCCTGATGGTCGAGCCGTCAAGCTTTTGGTGCATTTTGTTCTTTTAATATGCAGGTTATTGCTCACTCACGATTTGGTCAACAAAGAGAGTTTCTTATGTGAATCCCCAGCAACAACATGTGAAAGGACTGGGGCATTTTTCGATTCCAGGAAAGGGAAGGAGTTTAAGGCAGGATCAAGCCACTCATCAAAAGAAAGGGGAGAACTCCTGAAAGATATCATGGCAATATAAGCTTGCCCCTAAAAAAGAAGAGGACAATTCTCAAGAAAGTCCTTAACTCAAAAGCAGAAGCCCAACGACAAATAGTCTAGCGAATGAAATCTACACCATCAAACATGTCAACCTGCGCCAAGTCCTCACAAGTCGATGCCTCTACACCGAAGTTCAAATTGGGGCAGTGAAAGAATGGGCCGCACCCTCTAGGGACGTCAGCGGCACTCAAATCATCAGTCCAGCCGGGTCGCGAATAAAAAGCACAAGCACCCAACAAATAAAAAAAACTCCAAATCGCTTAAAAAGGGTGGGGTATGTTTCTACATCTAGTCAAGTCGATTAAGCATGTGCATCAACCTAGGATAATAGACTCCTAAGATCATTTCATGCATGGTCTGCACATGTGCAACCGCACCATATCAACGCACATCTCTATTAAAAAGTTAAGCATGCATGCCTAGTAGAGTTAAACATTCATACACATTAAATACCTAGACTTGAGAAAAAATTTTGCTATTAAAAACTACTGTTTTAGTAAGTATCGAGACAGTCTGGTGATGCAAGCCTTTGTGAACTACCATTTGAGTAGGCATCAAGACAGTCCAGTGATCAACCGTGGTCAACTACTATCAGGGAATGCACCGTTGTTAACTGCCAATAGGGTAAACACCATTGTCAACTTCCAACAGGGTAGGCATCGTTGTTAACTGCCAGCAGGGTAGGCATAGCTGTAAACTACCAGCGTATACATCGGGAAGGTCTGGTGATTTCAGAACGTCATCCCCAGTAGATATATAGAAAATATCTCAATTTATCTTCATCAAACAAGCATCGACAACATTGATAAAAAACCAAACCGTTGGAGTCAACACCAATATAAGCATAAGTAATAACCGGTGATGGCAAAGCAATTTGCAATGTGCAAAGTGCGATTTGTGATTTACAAATTGCGATGTGCGAGTTGCGAAGTATGATTGGCCAAATATGAAGTGTGAAGTGTGAAATACGATGTGCGATTTGCGATTTGCAAACTATGATTTATGAAAACATTTTAACATTCATCAACATTCAAAGTATTGCGATTTGCATCATTAAATATACCTTGTCATATTTCAAGTGTCTAGTAATCTTTATCATGTTCATTCCATTACATTGCATAAACATGATAAATAGGGGCATCTATTGTGACGCCCCCAAATTCGGGTATCTTCTAACCCGACAAATGGTGCTCCACGATACTATAATTCATACAATCATTCTCTTGAGACAACAACAAAATGATTGTATTAGCTATCTTTGTATTACAATAATAACAAAATCTTTCCCAGGTTCATAACCGAATACATTCTTTGTTCTTAACTAGTATATTACATACAAAATACATTATTCTATTACAAGATGTTTAACTGTCCATTTTAGCCTTGCCTTTATCTCTCTTAGAACTCTCAGCTCGTTTGGCTTTAGCTGCAAACATATGGTTCAAGCAAGAATAAGCATAACTAGCTCAACAAGTCTCACACAAAGAATCATATGAATATCACATTAAGAATTACATGCTTATCTTCCATAACTGAACAGTTAACTATGAAGCACTATGAAACATTTGACTAGTACTTCTCATTTCATATCAATAATTCCAAAGTATATATCATAGCTTAGGAATTCCGAACAGGTCATAAGACCATGAACGTACTCTTTCCGTTTACATACTTAAAAAGGACATCCGACACTAAGGCCATCCATCCGTCTTTACTTATGAGCACTTCTAGGTGATCAGCCTATTGTACTCTATATTGATCAACACTCTTCCATTAAACGTATTTACATTTAACATTTGGCAACCTCGCATGCCCATCGAATAATCGATGAAAATACTTTTGTTTGTACATAGACAAACTAACCTTCTCATCCGTACCAAATACTTGGCATAGGATAGCGTTAACAGTTCTATAATGAAAGACTTGTAAACAAATCAATCCATTCTTCCATACCAGTCTAGCCGAGTTAAATCAGGCATCGACTCTTTCTTTAGAACCATTCATGCATTTTAAAACATGCATCATATAAAACTTGGCTAACACGGAGGTTAGACAAGCGTCAAGAAAGACTTGCCTTCAAGCGTCTTCGAATATATAATTCAATCAATTCGCAGTCCTTACAAGATCAACATGATATATTCATATAGCACACTATAATTAGTTATCAAACAAACTAACTTTATAGCTTTAACCAACTTCTTTCTCTTCTATGTCTTACTTGAATTTATTTCGTTTAATAAAGTCAATCTGTCTTTTTATAATTCGTTATGGCTTATTAACGTTCTTAACCAACATTCGATCATCATTGGTGAACTACCAATGTTGAACATCATTCACGGTGCGCTTATTACGTTCTCGCATTCTTTGTTTAATTCTTATTAAACCATACTAAATCTTCTAACGTTATCACTTCATTAGTGATTTAAGGTCAGTCTAATTATGTACCTTAAGTACGTTCATTGTCTTACCTTAGGTCTACATTCAAATAGAACAAAAACCTAACTTGGTCAATATTTTTCTACTACTGGGGCTGCGGCGCCAGACTCTAGAACATTATTGGCACTGCTGCGCCCACTAACAGTAGCCAGAGCTCGGAGTTGGCGCTGCGGCGTGACCATTACTACTGGGTTTGGCGCTGTGGCGCCACCCTTGTGCCTCAGTTGGTTTTGACAGTTACGAACTTCTCGGCTTCATAACTTCTTCGTTTTACATCCGAATTGACTCATTCGAAAGCCTACAACTCACAAATTACACCCTCTATGTGATCATATAAGAATTTCACATTTTCCAATCCGTTAACTCAGAATTCACCTTTGAGTTCATTTTTGAGCGTTCGTTTAACGTTTTCAACCGTTCAATACTCATTTTCTTCGTTATAAGTCAGAATTCGACGATTCTTGCGTCCACGACTCTTAATTACCTTATCTCACGTATTTACAACGGAAACCAACGTTTTCAAGTCACACGGTAACTTTTGACCATTAATCAGAGATTTCTATGATTTCGACGTTTAACGTCTATTTTCGCAAAATTCGCCATAACTTCGTTACTCGTGTTCTATAAGCCAAATCAAATGGAACACTCGATTGATTTATCATCTACATCCTAACCAACCAATATGCACATACCTTAGCTATGATGGTTTTTAAATCATTCATCATGACTAAGTTCACGTTCCTAACTTTCTTAGGTTTTTAACTTACGTAACCAATTACGATTTCTATTTGGTTATGACTTATCAATGATTTGATCATTAATAAACATCCTTATTCCTCCTCACTAAACATGCTCCACGAATCTACGATTCTCTACTAGAAAGAAATCGAAAAAGTTGAAGATTACGGTTTATGAGAATTTACCTTTGACATACTTCACGTTCTTGACAAACGTCTAAATGTTTGCTTGGAAGTAGATTGTTTATAAGTTTCTAGCTCTTTCTCTCTCTCTCAATATAGTTGGACAAGCTTTGTAAAACAACAAAATAACCAACTCTAGCTTTGTATTTATAGAGAACCAACATGAGGGCAAAATGGTCCAATTTCCACCGCCTTACTATTCACTACTTTATCACCAAGTAAAGTACTTTGTGATCAAGTATGTTACTTTACATAGCCATCAAGTGGCCGGCCCACTCCTTTATGGATCATCCCATGGGTTGCCCCATGGGTTTTACCCATCCCATGACCCACCGATTCGACCCGCGGTTTAACTTCTTGAATTGGGCTTGTCTTTAATTACTATTGGACTTTGACTTGGGCTTACTTACTTAATTCATTGGGCTTAATATTAGTCCAAGTCCAATTAGATTATACCAAAATCCTTAAATCATACCTCATTAATACTTCTCGTATTCTACGCGTATAACTCCCGTATTCTCTTCGTCTAATACTCATACGATATTCGTATTATACGTCGTATTATTCTTCATACCGTACTCGTATTCAAACTAGTATAATACTTGTATCTCATGCATAAAATAACCAAAATGAGTATACGCATTACATTTCCCTTTCGGAAATCTCTTTCACAAACCCTTAGGTTTTAAGTCCGCAGGCGAAAACTTCGTTCTGAAATATTATCACATATTCCATCTCATCTTCCTATTCTATCATTACACACTTCTCGGAATTCCAAACCTAAGCTCCGAACGAAATCGGATGAATAGTATTTTTACGGGAAAATTCTCAAAAATTCTTCATTTTCATCTTGATAATTCAAAACAATTAATCCTAGCACATAGCCAGAATACTAGCCACATCCACATATTCTAGGTCATAGAACGACCTTCAAACATCTTACTCACATCATTCATCAATTAAATTCATTTAATTCACATAATCAAATAAAAATTTAATCCATTAAAAACCCAAAATTCTCGGGCGTTACATTCTTCTCTCCTTATAAGGATTCTGTCCCCAGAATCTCAGTCTAATTACATAAACAAATGAGGAAACCTTTACTTCATTTTACTTTCGAGCTTCCACGTTGCTTCTTTAGCATCGTGGTTACTCCAAATTACCTTTACTGAAGGTATTACTTTATTTCTCAAGACTTGTTCCTTCCTATCAGCAATCTGAATCGAAAGTTTTTCATACGTTAAGTCTTTTTCTACTTGAATAGATTCATATTCTATTACGTGCTTGTAGTCCAGTTTATAAGGATGTAACATTGACACGTGAAACAAATTGTGTATTCTTTCCATCTCTGGAGGTAAAGTTACTTCATACGCTACCGCTCCTACCCTTCTTAAAATTTCAAACGGTCCTATAAACCTTAGACTTAACTTTCATTTCTTCCCAAAACGTATCTTCCCTTTCCAAGGCGACACTTTTAGAAAGACATACGATCCTAATTTAAACTCCCTCTTCTCTCGATGAGGATCTACATACTTTCTTTGTCTATCTTGAGCTACTACCAATCGGGTTCTTATCAGCTTAACTATGTTTGCCGTTTGTTGTACCATCTCAGGTCCCAACATTCGACGTTCACCTACTTCATCCCAGCAAAGTGGTGTTCTACACTTCCTCCCATACAACGCTTCGTAAGGCGGTATGCCTATACTAGTGTGAAAGCTATTGTTGTAAGCGAATTCTACCAAAGGTAGATGTTCGTCCCAACTCCCCTTGAAATCCATTACGCAAGATCTTAACATATCTTCTAGCGTTTGAATTGTTCGTTCACTTTGTCCATCCGACTGTGGATGATACTCCGTACTCAATCTCAAATGTGTTCCCATTTGCTCTTGCAAACTCCTCCAAAAGTTTGACGTGAATCGTGGATCACGATCAGACACAATCGAAATAGGTATTCCATATCTAGAAATGATTTCCTTGACATAAAGCTTAGCTAACTGCTATACCTAACTCCTATTGGTAGAAAATGAGCCGATTTCATCAACTGATCCACTATTACCCAAATAGCATCGTATCCTTTTCTCGTTGTTGGAAGTCCCACCACAAAGTCCATGGTGATATGCTCCCATTTTCACTCTGGAATTTCTAGTGACTGCAACACTCCACTCGGTCGTTGGTGTTCAGCCTTAACTTTCTGACAAGTTAAGCACTTACTAACGTATTCTGCGATTTCCCTTTTCATGTTTGGCCACCAAAAGTTCTGTCGAAGGTCTTGATACATCATAGTACTACCAGGATGTATTGAGTATCTCGAACTATGGGCCTCATACATAATCTCTTCTTTCAACTCGGAATTATTTAGAATCCAAATTCTTCCCTCAAAACAAAGTAAACCTTCTTTATTAAGGTTATACTTAGTCTTCACGTCATCCTTCATTATCTTTTTCATTCGCTCACATTCTTCAGTACTTATCTGTACTTCCTTAACCCGTTCCACTATCATTGGTCGAGTCTTTATTGAGAATAACATCTCCACTATTTCACTTGGTAACTTAACTTCTAACTCCATCCTTGCCATCTCTGTTATTAACTCATTTTGAGTTGTTAACATTGATAGTTTTTCTCTACCCTTCCAACTTAACGCGTCGGCTACAACATTTACTTTTCCCGGATGATACAAAATATTATAGTCGTAATCTTTTATTAACTCTAACCACCTTCTCTGCCTCATATTCAACTCCTTCTGTGTGAAGATATATTTCAGACTTTTATGGTCCGTGTATATCTCACACTTCTCCCCATATAAATAATGTCTCCATATTTTTAGGGCAAACACTACAGCTGCTAATTCTAGGTCATGAGTAGGATAAATCTTCTCATAATCTTTTAACTAACGTGACGCGTACGCAATGACCTTGCCATGCTGCATGAGCACGCAACCCAGCCCTCTATGCGAAGCATCACTATAAATTACAAAATTCCCCGTATCATCTGGTAAGGATAATACAGGTGCCTCACTTAGCCTCCTTTTTAGCTCTTGAAAACTATTTTCGCACTTTTTTGTCCACACATACTTCACCGACTTCCTTGTCAGATTTGTTAACGGAGTAGCTATTTTAGAAATGTCTTGAATGAACCTTCTATAGTATCCCGCTAACCCCAAAAAACTCCGAACCTCAGTTGGCGTTTTTGGTTGCTCCCACTCATTCACCGCTTCCACCTTCGCTGGATCTACAGATATGCTATCTTTGTCTATAACATGTCCTAGAAACTGCACTCGTTTAAGCCAAAATTCACACTTAGTAAATTTTGCATACAACTTCTCCCTTCGTAGTGTTTCCAACACTATCCTTAAATGTTCAGCATGATCCTCTTGCATCTTAGAATAGACTAGAATATCATCAATGAACACTACAACAAACTTGTACAAATACTGTTTGAACACTCTGTTCATCATATCCATAAATGCAGCTGACGCATTGGTCAACCCAAACGACATAACCCGAAACTCGTAATGCCTATAACGAGTTCTGAACGCCATCTTAGGTACATCCTCCTTCCTCACTTTCAGCTGATGATACCCTGTACGTAAATCTATTTTAGAAAAATACTTTGCCCCTTTCAACTGATCAAATAGATCATCGATCCTGGGCAACGAGTATTTATTCTTAATCGTTAACTTGTTCAACTCTCGATAGTCAATACAAAGTCGTAACGACCCATCCTTCTTCTTTACAAACAATATCGGTGCTCCCCATGGAGACACACTCAGTTGAATGTATTTTCTATCTAATAGTTCTTGTAATTGAACCATTAACTCCTTCATCTCAACTGGCGCCATCCTATATGGTGCCTTTGAAACTGGTGCCATACCCGACAACAAATCAATCACAAACTCTACATCCCTATCTGGCGGAATACCTGGTAACTCCTCTGAAAACACATCTGTAAACTCTTGAACTACTGCTATCTGTTCTAATGATGTTCCCACTTTTTGGGTATCCACAACATGGCACAGATAACCCTTACACCCCTTCTTCAACATCTTTCTAGCTTGTGTTATGGTTAGACAACAAGAACGTCCTGGTGATTTATTAACATAAAACACCACCTCAGGTTTCTTAGAAAGCCTTAGGTTTACACTCTTTCTATGACAGTCTATTAGCGCTCTATGGTTAATTAACCAATTCATACCGAGAATCACATCGAATTTTCTTAACCTTATCAGTAAAAGATCTACCGATAATCTATTACCCTTAATATCTATGAAACAATTCCTATGGATGCGTTCAATTGGAATTATCCCCTCGTTTGCTACCTTAACGTCTAAAGGTATTTCTAACTTTTCAGAATTTAATCCCAATTGCTTAGCAAATCCACATGCTATAAAAGAACAAGTAGCACCCGAGTCAAATAACACATAATCATTTATTTCATTGACTGGAATGATACCTGCTACTACATCCGTTGATGCAACCGCATCTTGGACAGTCATATTAAATGTTCGGGCTGAGGGTCTACCCAACGATGGTGTTGGTCCAGAAATGGCTAACTTACCACTACCAGAACCCTTACTGACCTCCGCCCCCTTCGTCGGGCAATTTCTTGCCATGTGGTCCATCAACCCACACACAAAATAGCCCTGGCTTTTCTTAGGATTAGGACAGTTGGGAGATATGTGACCCTCCTGCCCACAGTTATAACAACCCATTTTCCCTTTTAGACAGACTCCCAGATGAGTCTTGCCACATGTCTTGCATGCCTCCATCCTACGTTTAGGATCCCCTTGTTTCACCCCAGTATTCCCAGGGTTAAAATTCTTTCGTTTAGGTATATTGCCACTACCAATGGCAACCTCTACCTTATTTCCTCCCTCTACCTTACTCCTATTCTTTCTTTCCTTATGGTATTGGGTAAACGCCTCACTACCACCTTCTGCTATTATCGCCTTTTCCAGAATGGTCCCGTAGGAAGCACTCTGAAAAACCAAAATTCTACTATAGAGCCAAGGTTTTAGGCCCTGCTCAAACCTACGAGCCTTCCTCTCCTCCGTGTCCACTTGGTGTGGAGCAAATCTTGCCAATTCATTGAATTTGGCTGCATATTGGGGAACCATCATGTCCCCTTGTTTAAGTTCTAGGAACTTAATCTCCATTCACCCTTGCATGCTAGTAGGGAAGTACTTCTCGAAAAATACCTTCTTGAACTGTTCCCATGTAACAGCTCTAGCCCCACCCTGGTGAGCCTCCCACCAGTAGTTGGCTTCCCCCTTCATCATATAAGTTGCAAAAGAAGTCTTTTGTGCCTCAGCTACGCTAGTAATAACAAACGCCTTTTCTATTTCTTTGACCCATGTCTGGGCCTCCATTGGGTTCGTCGTTCCCTTGAACTCATGCGGACCTACACTTTTAAATTCCTTAAAGGTAGTTGTTCGTGCTACCCTAGGTCCTGCGGGCGCTCTACCCCCGGCTTGATTAAATGCAGCCGTTAATAAATTAACAAACTCTTGCATTGGGTTATTAGGACCCCCCTGGTTATCGTTATGCGATTCCACCTCTTGATTACGTTGTCTTCTTCTTGGCGGCATTTCTGATTAAATAAATAAAGTTTCGTTATTACTTATTTACTTACTTAGTTATTATTCGTCGTACCATTGAACAATAACTCATACATCCAAAACACATTAAATAAAAATTTCATTTATATTAATATGCTTCTTCATAGTTCAAAACTATTTACAACTTGCTTTCCATAGCCAAAAGCTATTACATTTATATCCCGCGATTGACTTTCACAAAAATTGGGATTTACAAAATGTCTACCCCTTAATTATACAAAAGAGGGTTTTACGTCACTACACAAAATATCTACTACTCTAACTTCTAATACTGCCTAACAGCGTTCTCATGCTTCTCATTTGCTAGAATCGACACAATATCTCGACTTATAGTATGTCAAGTCTGTCCCGACTCAATAGAATTACAAGCTATTTTAAGCTTGAAATCTTCGTGCGCACTGTCATTTATATATGACATTCGTGTTATCTTCTGGTCTTTCTCAACCAGTTTCTTACGAAGTTCAACAACCTCATTCTTATAGTCCCTAGCCTTGTCAGTCATGAGCACCTTCTCATCATGCTCTATCTCATAGTCTGACTCTGCAGACTCCTTAGCCCCATAGAGATCATTGATCTCTTCCTTCTGGTGCGGCACCATATTGTGCAATTGCACGTTACGGTCAAGCAATAAAAGGTACATTGCCCTCATCGTCTCGGTAGGTGTAGACTCTAAGGCAGGCATCACCGTATTAACCGATGTTACCTCCATATCATCCTCCGCATCTATCATCATATTCAGATATGATGCTAATCCCATCGTCTCCTCGGAATAATCCTCCTCTGAAAAATACTCCTCGGGTTCTAATTCTTTTAGAATCACTATAGGTATATCCGCTACAGACATAGGTACTGGCTCTACTCGGTTCACGGACTCCTCGCTTACCACATGTATATCCCTATACATCAAGCTATCGATTGACATCTACAATAACACATAACAAATTGATTAGTACATAATACACAATAATATAAGCACAAATCACATTTAATCCATTTAGGGTTACTTTCCATCTTTTAAATCTTTTGTTACTGAGTGTCATCAATACCTTATTAACTCATTTCACTCAAGTTAACTTTCTTCGGACCTTTCCTTTCCTAACGAGGTTATTAGCCTAATGTTCTTCCCACCTTAAGTTTTATAACCTAATGCTTTGATACCAATCTATGACGCCTCCAAATCCGAGTATCTTCTAACCCGACAAATGGTGATCCACGATACAATAATTCATACAATCATTCCCTTGAGACAACAACAAAATGATTGTATTAGCTATCTTTGTATTACAATAATAACAAAATCTTTCCCAGGTTCATAACCGAATACATTCTTTGTTCTTCACGAGTATATTACATACAAATATACTATTCTACTACAGGACGTTTAACTGTCCATCTTAGCCTTGCCTTTATCTCTCTTAGAACTCTCAGCTCGTTTGGCTTTAGTTGCAAACATATGGTTCAAGCAAGATTGAGCATAACTAGCTCAGCAAGTCTCACACAAAGAATCATATGAATATCACATTAGGAATTACATGCTTATCTTCCATAACTGAACAGTTAACTATGAAGCACTATGAAACATTTGACTAGTACTTCTCATTTCATATCAACAATTCCAAAGTATATATCATAGCTTAGGAATTCTGAACCGGTCAGAAGACCATGAACGTACTCTTTCCGTTTTCATACTTGAAAAGGACATCCGGCACTAAGGCCATCCATCCGTCTTTACTTACGAGCACTTTTAGGTGATCAGCCTATTGTACTCTATGTTGATTAACACTCTTCCGTTAAACGTATTTATGTTTAACATTTGGCAATCCCGCGTGCCCATCGAATAATCGATGAAAATACTTTTATTTGTACATAGACAAACTTTCCTTCTCATCCGTACCAAATACTTGGCATATGATAGCGTTAACAGTTCTATAATGAAAGACTTGTAAACAAATCAATCCATTCTTCAATACCAGTCTAGCCGAGTTAAATCAGGCATCGACTCTTTCTTTAGAACCATTCATGCATTTCAAAACATGCATCATATAAAACTTGGCTAACACGGAGGTTAGACAAGCGTCAAGAAAGACTTGCCTTCAAGCGTCTTCAAATATATAATTCAATCAATTCTCAGTCCTTACAGGATCTACATGATATATTCATATAGCACACTATAATTAGTTATCAAACAGACTAACTTTATAGCTTTAACCAACTTCTTTCTCTTCTATGTCTTAATTGAATTTATTTCGTTTCATAAACTCAATCTGTCTATTTATACTTCGTTATGGCTTATTAACGTTCTTACATTATTAACCAACATTCGATCATCATTGGTGAACTACCAATGTTGAACATCATTCACGGTGTGCTTATTACGTTGTTGCATTCTTTGTTTAATTCTTATTAAACCATACTAAATCTTCTAATGTTATTACTTCATTAGTGATTTAAGGTCAGTCTAATTATGTGCCTTAAGTACCTTCATTGTCTTACCTTAGGTCTACATTCAAATAGAACAAAAACCTAACTTGGTCAACATTTTTCTACTACTGGCTCTGCGGCGCCAGACTCTAGTACATTATTAGCGCTGCGGTGCCAACTAACAGTAGCCAGAGCCTGGAGCCGGCGCTGCGGTGTGGCCATTACTACTGGGTTTGGCGTTGCGGCGCCACCCTGTGCCTCAGTTTGTTTTGACAATTAACTTTTTCTACGAACTTCCCGGCTTCATAACTTCTTCGTTTTACATCTGAATTGACCCATTCGAAAGCCTACAACTCACAAATTACACCCTCTATGTGATCATATAATAATTTCACATTTTTGAATTCTTTAACTCAGAATTCACATTTGAGTTCATTTTTGAGCGTTCGTTTAACGTTTTCGACCGTTCAATACTCGTTTTCTTCGTTATAAGTCGGAATTCGACGATTCTTGCGTCCACGACTCTTAATTACCTTATCTCACGTGTTGACATTGGAAACTAATGATTTCAAGTAATACGATAACTTTGGACCATTAATCCGAGATTTCTACGATTTCGACGTTTAACGTCTATTTTTGCAAAATTCGACATAGCTTCGTTACTCGTGTTCTATAAGCCAAATAAAATTGAACACTCCATTGATTCATCATCAACATCCTAACCAACCAATATGCACATACCTTAGCTATGACAATTTTCAAATCGTTCATCATAACTAAGTTCACGTTCCTAACTTTCTTAGGTTTTTAACTTACGTAACAACTTATGATTTCTATTTGGTCATGACTTATCAATGATTTTATCATTAATAAACATCCTTATTCCTCCTCACTAAACATGCTCCACTAATCTACGATTCTCTACTAGAAAGAAATCGAAAAAGATGAAGATTACGGTTTATGAGAATTTACCTTTGACGTACTTCACGTTCTTGACAAACGTCTAAATGTTTGCTTGGAAGTAGATTGTTTGTAAGTTTCTAGCTCTTTCTCTCTCTCAATATAGTTGGACAAGCTTTGAAAAATAACAAAATAACCAACTCTAGCTTTGTATTTATAGAGAACTAACATGAGGGCAAAATGGTCCAATTTCCACTGCCTTACTATTCACTTCTTTATCACCAAGTAAAGTACTTGGTGATCAAGTATGTTACTTTACTTGGCCATCAAGTGGCCAGCCCACTCCTTCATGGATCATCCCATGGGTTACCCCATGGGTTTTACCCATCCCATGACCCACCGGTTTGATCTGCGGTTTAACTTCTTGAATTGGGCTTGTCTTTAATTACTATTAGACTTTGACTTGGGCTTACTTACTTAATTCATTGGGCTTACTATTAGTCCAAGTCCAATTAGATTATGCCGAAATCCTTAAATCATACCCCATTAATACTTCTCGTATTCTACGCGTATAACTCCCACATTCTCTTCGTCTAATACTCATACGATATTCGTATTATACATCGTATTATTCTTCATACCATACTCATATTCAAACTAGTATAATACTCGTATCTCATACATAAAATAACCGAAATGAGTATACGCATTATATTTCCCTTTCGAAAATCTCTTTCACAAACCCTTAGGTTTTAAGTCCGTAGGCGAAAATTTCGTTTTGGCCATAACTGAAATATTATCACATATTCCATCTCATCTTCCTATTCTATTATTAGGCATTTCTCGAAATTCCAAACCTAAGCTCCGAACGAAATCGGATGAATAGTATTTTTACGGGAAAATTCTCAGAAATCCTTCATTTTTGTCTTGATAATTCAAAACAATTAATCCTAGCACATAGCCAGAATACTAACCACATCACCATATTCTAGGTCATAGAACGACCTTCAAATATCTTACTCACATCATTCATCAATTAAATTCATTTAATTCACATAATCAAATAAAAATTTAATCCATTAAAAACCCAAAATTCTCGGGCGTTACATTCTTCCCTCCTTATAAGGATTCTGTCCCCAGAATCTCACTCTATTTACATAAACAAATGAGGAAACCTTTCCTTCATTTTACTTTCGAGCTCCCACGTTGCTTCTTTAGCATCGTTCTATGACCTAGAATATGATTCAAATAAAAATTGAATCCATTAAAAATCTAAAATTCTCGGGCGTTACATCTATAGACACTCAAAATTTCGTTCTCCTGTTACTAACTTTGTAGGAGGGCAAAATCATCTTTTTTCACACTCTAGAAATAACCCCAGAGGACCACAACATCAAATCTTACCACGGAGACATCCCTGTGGAACATCAAATCAACCTTGGACATCAACCCTAAGGAAAAGAAAAGTTGGCAGCAATCAAACCCTGGAGACAACCCCGAAGGACAGCCAAAAGCCCCGTCAACCTTGGAGACAACCTCTGAAGGGAAAAATGGTCATTTTGACCAGTCAACTTCAACAATCCTAATACAACTACAAATAGGGTCACAAAGAACCATTGCAGTACTTCCGAAAGCATACTACGCAAAACAACTCAATGGTCTGCCTGCGAAAATCCGAAGACTCCATTTCGATCATGACCCATCTTCCCAGATTTAGAAAAGGGAAAACCCTATGTCATTGCGTAGCTCTCGAAAAGAGCTTTCCGGAATGGTATGGCACGCCTCCATCGGACTCTCAGATTGAAAGTTATGAAAGTTCGAGTAGACAGATGTTGATCGATTTCACAATCAAAACATACGTGCAAGTATACACAGTCAACAAGTAATAAAGTGATAAGAAAAGTATCGTTCCCATGACGAATTATTTAATAAAAATTACCAAGTATTAGTTCTTAACCAAACTAATTTTATTTAAACAATTAATTTAGGGTTTTGAATTAAATTATTTAATTAAACTAATTCTAATTACAACTAGTTAAAAATCAGATTATGGAGATTTAAGATTACAACTTCACTTATTGTTTCACTTATATTAAAACACTTCGTATTAATTATGCTCACTATTCTAGATTGTTAATCAGGAACTTTTTAGTATTAATAACCACCTTTCGATGCATCACAAACATATTAATCCAAATCCACAGTTGATAGAATTGAATCAAACACCCTAATTAACTAATTCACTATATTCTAATGTGAATTACATTTAAAAAAGTTTTAAAGTACAGGTTCCCTATCAGATTACACGCGGCGTAAAGACATATCTCTATCCTAAACGCAAATCATGAATTCCAACACCATGCAGAAAACACAATCACATACTATTATGATCAGATCTAAATCTATATTTCTTCTCCCGAATTCATATAGAATATCATAGTAATTGTTAGCTAGATAATTAAACAATAAACACAAACCACAATAGACAATCCATAGAATAGATCACAGTAATTAACAAAGAAGCATACTAAAATAAACTATGCAATAAAATCCGTTGCAATCTTAAACAAGAATTTAGTTCATTATCGTTGAATTAAAGTCTAGAATCCACAATTGAATAGACATTAAAAGATAAAAGTAAGATAAGGGAAGAGAATAGAATTTGTTGTCAGTAGTCTTGAGACTCCTCTTCCGCTCTTGCTTTGAATCTTCAATGTTCTTCAAGTTGCTTCAATATCCAACAATCCAATATAAACTAGGGTTTATATTCTAATCTATTAGAGTGTTTTTATCTAATCTAATCTATCTAATCGCCCTTCTATGTTATGCCTCCCATCATGTATTTATAGGCTACAAGTCAAATTTCTAGCTTAGGAGGAAACTCCATCAAATTTGGAGTCAAAAAAGTTTCAAAATTTGCCCCAAAAAGCGTCCCAGCTTGACCAGGCCTGACCCCAGCACCCCAGGGATGTTCATGGCACTGGAAAGCTACCTCCTAGCACCCCGGCACTGGGAAAAGGCTAGAAATGGGCGCCCCGACGCTGGGCCCTTTTTTGAGAATTTTCTACTCCGACATCCTTTGGAAAAATGGCCATAACTTCTTCGTGTGAACTTCGATTTTGATGATTCAACATGTTTCGGAAAGAGGAGACGTAGATCTAAAACTTTCGTTCTTTGAGGTTTTCCAAATAAGGGATGGAGCAATGTTGAAATGGGATCTAAAGTGGGTTCTATGTAAATGGCAAGCTGAAAATGCGAATCTAGCAACCCCAAACATCGATCCATGTAACTTTTGTCCCAATTCCTACAAAACAACATGAAACATGCATGAATAGACACAAACACTTAAAAACTTCTAAAAGATTAAGCTCAAACGCACTTAATTAATGGGTATAAAACTCACTCATGAACAGCATGTTGGCCGGAGTGCACGTACTTCGAGACGGTGGAACCCAGACCGACCCAAGCAGCCGCAGGTAGACCTGCGGCTACAATGGGTAGACCCGCGACTATTTTGGTCTATAAATAAGACCCCCCATCAGCCATAAAATGCAGGAAAAAAAGGGAAAAAAAAGAGAAAACTCTGTCCATTTCAGCTCTTAACCCCTCTTATAGTGTTTCCAAATTTAAATATTCCTCTTTCTAAACACTTGTATACATATATTCTACAATATATCAAATTTCAACTGGTAGAAATCGAGTTTTCAAGATCCAAAAGCAGTCTGAAGCCTTCTTAGCAGCACACTGTAAGATTTTTTTAGATTTGTAGCTTTCTACTGCTTATATATATATATATATATATATATATATATATATATATATATATATATATATATATTCTCGCCGATTTGTTATGTCGGGATCGTCGATCCGTAGCTTTTTCTCTTTAATATATAGATTCTCGCCGATTTGTTTTGCTCAGATCGTCGATCCGTGGCTTTTTCTCTTTTATATATATATATATATATATATATATATATATATATATATATATATATATAAACTGTTTACTGTGTTTAAATATTTGTTTTAGCTGCTCATTCAACGTAAATCTATAATATGTAAATATGTGGACTAGATTTATCTAAATCTAGCCATATTTAACTTTTAACTGGTTCAAAAATTACAAAATTGGAACTATTGAGCTAAAATGGCTAAGATTTATTTAAATCTAGTTTTCTTTCTAGTTTTTGTAAATATTAAGCAACTATGTGAGCCTAGAAGCCACGGGATCTAAGATCTAGCTGACGGATCTAGAGCTGGTTCCCATGATGGACCTTCTTTAGCTATACACCTAGTTTGTAAATCCTATATATGGTGCTTGGAAGTCCTTTGATTGCTTTCATGCCCATAACGAGCCTGACACTTTTATGTATATTATTTTATCGAAGACGCTTCGCATCTCGAGAATAAAATCAAATCAAGTCGAATACGAAATAAAATGGAAGTATCAAATGCCTCAATTACTATGTGAGCATAAGGGTTTGAAAACTTATTTTCAAAACATCATTTCCATACATATTGCTTAAAATTGAACTTTTATGCAAATCAAACCCTTTGTATGTAGGTGCAAACAAGGCATAACACTACTTCCAAATAATGCACTTAGGCCCAATACACACACACACACACACACTTCAGATAAATTAGGGAATTGAAAAGGCACGGTAACTGTGTTTTTACAAAAGTGAGGGGGTGCCTAACACTTCCCCCCCCCCCCCCCCCCCCCCCGCTTAATTAAGCCCCCGAACTCTGTGAATCTCAGATTCCAAGGCCTATTAAATAGAGTCCAATATTTGGGCATGTATATAAACCTTTTCAAAATTGGCTGAGTTGGTACAACCATTTCAAAACTACCAACTGGCGACTTTGAATTTTTAAATCGTCGACATTTTGTGTCGGACCCTTTTCAAACTCGCCCTTTCAAACAAAACTCAACACATAGAGAACATAAAGGTTAAAAAGAGGAATTCCAGAAAAGTGGAAATTTTTCCCGACGTCGATATATCACATAAGGAATAACATACACCAATTAGTCATATATTTGACTTGCACATTAGTTTAAACTTAAACTTAAGTCTTATGGTTCGCATTCTATTACTTAAGATCACGAAAAAAACTTTTTTGGTCATCTTTCAGCGTTACAACATACAGAGATGTCTTAACTCCTACCATTATTGTCTATGATAAATTCACATTAATCTTTCCTTCTTTCTGGTTTAACTTGTTTGAAGCATTACAACTGTAATGTTCGTTAAGTCAATTATCATTCCTTATGGCTTTCTGACCAACAAATGTTACACCTCAGGATTATTCATTAATGTGTAGATCATACAATCTTGTGTATGCTAAGAATAACATTAAATGTTAAGACTATGCATTCATAGCCTTTACACATTTTACACTATCTCTACTTCGTATCTTACAATGTCCAGGTAATTTAACTCAGAACATCTTTTAAGTTATTATCATTAACTCGGCTTCTTAACATTATACATTAATCATTAATCTTCATTATCTTACGTTTAAACCATACATGATGTGTAGGTTAAACATGTTTAAGTTACGTATACACTCAACACCTTCACATCAGTTTAAGTGTTTTACATTTACATTTCTTTCTAACATTCTCTATCCAATTCAACTCGGACTATTCGTTAATCTCATTACCATTTGTTACGGATTTATTGATAATTACACATCATGCTTTAATTACATTTATCAAAGTATAAGTTATACGAACAACGTATGCTTAGAACATTCATTTTACTTGAATACAATCTACTATATTTCCCAATACGGGATCCTGCATTCCAATTACGCTCTTTGCGTTTATATTTTATAAGCTTCAAATCAATTATTGATTATTATACTTTAATAACATTCATTAACGTCTAAGTTATACATGTCAATGTATGCTTAGAACGTCGTTTGACGCGAATACGGTTCACGGATAACGTTTACGTACTTTGCATTCACTTTGTTCATCTTTTATACTTTCATTCTATCTTTACTAAAGGTTTAGATCACTTCTTTAAGTGTTAAATTACATGAACTTTTTGTGCATTATCTCTCCGTACACGTTCCCCAAGAATTAAGCAGTTAAAAGCTCATTTCTGGGCTTTACCCTCCACCGGCGCTGCGGTGCCGATTCCCCTTTGTTAAACTGGCACTGCAGTGCCAACTAACAGTACTTGGCTCTCAAGGAGGCGCTACAGCGCCTCCTTTCAAGGCGGCACTACAGCGCCTCCTTTCAAGGCTTGGCCAACGATCCAATTTTCCAGCTTTTTCAGCACTTTTTTGTTGGAACTCGTACGAATCGCCTACTTTACGATCTCGTATCTTTTTCATTATAACTCGGAACAAGGTCATTCTGAAGTCATTTTCTTCCTTTTATAATAGTCTCAGACTTCCCCCAGAAAGAATTTTATTATAAGTCCATTAACGAGGATTAACATTGGTTCAATTTTCATTATTCGTTTGTTTTATGTTATTAACGTTCTTTGTTCGTTCGTCCGTAATTCGTTTATCTGAACTCATAATTCGTTCGTTCTTGAGTCCATGACTCACGTTTTAAATGTTTTTCAACATTCCTATGAAACCTTATTAATTCGAATTCATTAACTTACTTTCTATTTTTCATTCGTCTTTTACAAAATTTTGTCATAACTTCGTTATTGGCTAATTTCAATCTGTTCTTCCTTACCGTTTCTTTCAATTCTCTAATTCTTAACCAAACATATGTTAACAAGTATATATATATAATGGTTTTAAACTTGTCCATCAACAAGCTCTAATTAGTATGGTTTTAAATTTGTCCATCAAATAACGTTCTTCACGTTCTTTGCGTGTTCTTCATGTTCTTCGTTCGATCTTCGTTTTTAATCAATATTTTGATTATGATTTCACTTATTCTTTGATTTTAGTGTTATAAGTCACCAATATTTACTTATTTCACCGAATCATTCATATGATTCATTCGGATCGTCCAAAAACATCAAACAATTCATACTTCGTATGAAAGCTTTTAGGAAAATTTTTATAACTAAATTTCAATTTCTAACTTCTTCATTTTCTTTTGATTAAACAATAAGAAAATCATTTCTTAACATCTTTTACTTTCATTTGCATTAAGCTATATATTTAGACATAAAAAACTTAAAGAATATTTTGATTAAAGCTAGGCTTCGGATTACCTTTCTTCTTTAATCTTCTTCCTTTAGGCGAAGCTTGCGATTTGCTAGCTTTTCCTCTTCCTTTCCTTCCTTTCCTCCAACCAAAATCCCCCTCTCTCTTAAGTGTTGGTTGAGTTTTTCTAACCGAACAAGTGAGCTTAAGCTTGGTTTATATAAGCTTTTCAAGACTAGGGGTATTTTGGTCATTTGGCAGTTTTTTTTACCATTTTACCCCATCTCCTTATTATTCACACCTCCTTACTATTCACGATGCTTTCCCCGAAAGCTTCGCTTTTCTGTCTTTTGGAATTCGTCTGACAGTTTGAAAAATTGCATTTTTCGGAATATAAATATTTTTAGATATTCCATCTTTCCTCTACCGATGAACTTTTATGCGTTTTTCGAAACTTCAAAAAAATGAAAAACACTTTTTGATTAATAGTATTTTCTGTCATGTTTTCCCAAAATATAGTTAAACGATCAAAAAGTACATAATAATACTTTTCGTTATTTTTATTTCGTCTGACTATTGCACATTTTTACCGTCAAATCTTCGAACAAAACGTCATTCCGACATCTGACCTCTTAGAAAGACCTAGGTTATTCAAACGCTAAACCCTTAGGGTTCATCGCTGAATAGTGCCTATTTCGTCTTTTTCTCAGAAAAAATTCCTTCCTTAGAAATTTTTTATTTCCATCTTCAAAATTCTTACACATTTATTCTAGCTCGCAGCCAGAATCCTCCCGTTTTATAATCATCCTAAGGTATAGAATGACTAATACACATATAACGCATAATATAATTAATAAAAATTCATTTTCTTAATTAATAATTTTTTAAACTTAACTTTTTGGACAATCCGATTTTTCGGATTGTCACACACATGTTAAAACCTTTCAATGATCTAGTTATGATCTTTTGAATTGTTATTGAATTTATGTTAAGTATCCAAACCAATTTGTACTTGGTAATAATTCAGTTTGAGAATGAACAACCCTAATATTGGGCAAAATGTTTTATATTGTCGACATGTAATGTCGAGTGATGGAAGAACACAAATTAAGTCGTTCGCCATGTAGTATTGATCAATAAAGGGTACAGTGGGTTGATCACACAATGTACTCGTGAGTCATGATGGTTTACTGTAGAATAGCTGTTTAAACCCTTTCTAAATGAAATGAAAGTTCGAGGTCTTTTGACCACTCAACAAAAGTTAGTATGTCGTTTTAAAAAATATATTTTGAAAATAAAGGAAGTAATTTCCTATCATTTGAGATTTCTTCACAACTTTTGTTCAATTGATGAATTTTTAGAAGTATGAAAACATAATTCTTGATTTTGTTATTTTATATGAAATTTTATACTAGTTGGGCATGTAAATGCTCATTCTTGCTTTAAATTAAATGTTTTTAGCAGAAACTAAGCATATAGAAGGTTATGGAAAGGACAAAGATGAAGGCAAGTTGAATGCTTAAGGGGATATGGATCCTATTTGTAATAGATAGGTTTGTTGTAAATAATTAGTATGTTAATTACCATGTTTCAATGATTTAAAGGTCTTAGAACCTAGAAATTTAATAATAGAACTGTAATAGCTAGTAATTACCTTCCTATTAAGTATGAATGCATGGATATGTATGCTTATGTTTAGTACAGTGAAACACCATATCCAAAGTTTAAAGGTACTCAGATTTGAGGGCGTCATAATTAGTGGACCTAAAACACTAATGAATGCATGCTAAGTGAAATAATAATCGTTAATAACAAACTAAACGAAGAACACAAGAAAAACTTAGAGCTTGTTGTTAATGGACAAGTTTAAAACCATCGTATATAGCATAGTTGCTTATGGTTGGTTAAGAGATGTTAGACATGAGTAAGTATTGGAAATGTTCCAATTGGAACGGAGTAAAAATATGCTATAACGAAGTTATGGTGAAAATTTTAGTAGAGGACGTTAATAGTTTAAATCATAGTTAACTATGATTTCTAGACGAATATGGAATATTGATAATGAACTTGAAAGATTAGGGTTTCATAAGTATGTTGAAGAACATGAAATTTGTGAGCCATAGGCTCAAGAACAAACTCATTCATGTATCGGATGAGTAAGTTATGGATGAACAAATGAAAAATGTTAAAAACATATATTAAACAAACGATGAATTTTGAGCCGATGAAAAGGCTTGTTAATGGATTCAGAAAAATACTCTGTCTGAGGTAAATTGAAGTACATAATAAGTAAGAAAATGGCTCGAGAACGGATTCATTATGAGTTAGAACAAAGAACTGACGCGGTTACAAAGTAGAAGTTTTGATTATGCAGAACACTTAGGAAATTTTTCAAGGTTTAAGGCTTGGCGCCGCAACACCGACTATGCCTAAAAACCTGGCGAAGCAGTGCCGGGATGGGAAAATAGTTCTATAATTGAGCGCCACAGCTCAAGAAATGAACTCGAATCCAGGCACCACAACACTAGTGCAGTGCAACTGGAAATGAAGAGTTTTTAACTGCTAAACACTTGGGGAAAGTTTAAGGAATGATAATGAACATTAATTTCTCATAATGTAACACTTTAAGAAGTGATTAAAACCTTAAGTTAACAATCGAACATTGATTAAAAGGATACGAAATGTAAACGCAAGGTACGTAAATGATAACCGTGTTTTGTATTTGCGTCGAACAAACGTTCTAAGTATACATAGGTTGTATAACCTAGACGTTGAGAAAGGATAATAACATATGACATATAAGTGTCACGAACCCATAATAGTTAACAATGAATTTAACGAACGTTATCAATTTAACGATTCAGATAAGCTATACGGGAAGAAGAAGATAGTATAAACAATGTGTTAAGATTGTTTGGTAGCTAATTGATGTGCTATATGATTGTATAATGTAAAGCATATAAAGACTAAGTTAAAGTAAAGGCTAGAAGACACACATGACAAGTTTTCTAACTCTTGTCTATAGTCTATGTTAGGCAAGTTATTGCTTCATTTGATTTTGTTCATATGAAGGTATATGATATTATAAAGTAAGTATACGCAATTATGTGAATATGTGTATTCCAAACTTATATAATTCTTTAGAATTTGTACAAGTGTTTAATGTTATGCTATGCCATAAAATATTTAAGAAAGAGTCGATGCCATTTGATTAAGCTAAACAAAGATTAAAATGTTTTGTTGATTTATTTACAAGTCTTTCAAAATATTATTAAATGTTATCCTTAAACCAATTGCTTTGGTAAGGATTCAAAGGTAACCTGAGTAAGAATAAACAAAATGTTTTTAGTTGTATATCAACTGACACATAGGGTGTCACAAATTAAATGTAAATATGTTTAACGGATGACTGTTGATCAACATAGAGTACTAAAAGTTGATCACCTAAAAGTTCTTGTAAGTGAAGACGGATGTACTGTCTTAGTACCGGAAGTCCTTTTTAAGAAAGAAAAGACTGTTCATAGTTACTGATCAACTCAGATTTTTAAATGACTAATATGTCATCTAAAAAATGTTTTAAAGGAAAGAAAAGTGCTATTTTATTATTCATAGTACTTCATAACTATTTGTTCAGTTATTGAAGAAAAATCATTTGATTCTTGATTTTATTGTTGTTATATAGAATTGTTAGAATTATTAGGAAATTTAATGCTTATACCTTGCTTAAATTATATGATTTCAGCTAAAACTGAACGGATTGAAGGATCCGATAAGGATAAGGGAAAACTGAAGATGGATAAATAGATTTTCCTGTAATAGAATAGTATTATTTTTGTAATGAATAATGTTATGATAGAACAAAGAATGTAACGGTTATAGAAACCTTGGAGAATGTTAGAACATTATGTAATAATTAGTAATTACATTTATGATGTTAAGATATATAGTTGAATATATATATGTATATTGTAGTACTGTGTAGCACCATATCTAGGGTTTGAAGGTACCCTGATTTGAGGACGTCACAGTTGGTGTTTTAGCTATAAATACTATAGTTAGAGTCTTTAATGTAACTATTTTACATGTGACAATTTGTGAAGATGAAGGTATATTTTTACAAGTTTGTGAGGTTGAAGGTATATCAGTTTGAGTGTAAGAAGTGGAAAGTATATCTATGTTGGTTTGGGAGGTAAAAGGTTTATATACATAAGTTTGTTTTTGGGTTTTTATCGGAGGTGATGGTTGATGAGTGGGTTTTATACCTAAAAATTGGATACTTCTTAGGCTTAATTCTTTACTAACTTTGAGTATTTTTAGTGTCATTTTAGTTGTTCATGCGTTTGTTTGGTAGAAAACGGCTTTGGAGGGTCAAAATGAGAAATTTGGAGCTTAGTGACATTTTTTTAATTTATGAACTACTGAACTCGCCGGGGCCAATTCGCTAGTACAATGAGTTCACCGGGGCCAATCCGTCTGGAATAAAGAGGGTTATTTTGCTACGTTTCTAAAGTTGAGTCCAAGAAGGATTAGTTTGGCTAACTGGTTTCAAGTACTTTAAGGATGGTTAAAAGACACAAAAGAGGTTATATAAAAGGGAGAATTCACGAGGATTGGAAGATATATATTTTAAGAGAATTGAAGAAGGATTGGAGCCTTGAAGGAAGAGATTATCACCAAGGAAGATTAAGATAGAAGGCTAAGAAGGATATCAAGGATTACTTCAAAAGGGTTTTTCCTTTCTTCTTTTATCTTTTTATTTTTCAATCCTTGGATAATGGTCTACTTGTGGATTGTGGTTATTAATTCAGTCATGAACTAAATTCTATTTTAAGATTACAATGGATCATATTATGTAGCTTTCATTGATATACTTTCTTGTTGATTATTGTTAACTGTTATGGGATTGTCTATTATGGTTTGTGTTTAATTGCTTAATTTCCTAATCAACAATTATTATGATAATTTATATGAACTCGAGAGATGGATTATAGGTTTAAATCTGATCATAATAGCACATGATTGTATTTTTTGCATGGTGATAGAACTCATGATTTGTGTCTAGGTTAGAGATACACCTATACACCTCATGTAATCTTATAGGGAACCTGTGCTTTAAATCCTCTTTAATTATAATTCACATAGAGCTATAGTGAATTAATTAATTAGGGTGTTCATCTTAATTCTATCATCTGTGGATTTAAGTTGATTCATTTTTGATATGTTGAGAGATGGTCATAAATATTGATGAGTTATCGATTAACAATCTAGAATACTTAACATAACTTAACAGGAAATATATTGATTTAAGTGAAGCAATACGTAAAATTGTAGTCTTAAGCCTTTTTATATGAATTCAATTCTTGGTAGTTAGTGATTAGGTAGTTTAGTACTTTATTTTCAAAATTCAACAACTTTTATCGAATTTTTTAAATAAAATTAATTTGATTATGAGTTAGTAATTGGTAATTATTATTAAAAAAATTCTTTGTGGGTTTGACACTCTCTTATCGTTATATGACTTGTGGACTGCATATACTTGCGTATTTTGCTAGTATAGATTTAGGCACATAATGGTATAGTTGGCTTAACGATCGACGATGTGTGAGGCTCTAAAATAGTTGAATTAGGGTTAGGTGAGGTTTGGTTTTATTGAGGTGATTTATGCATAGTAGTATTACGTACAGGTGTTTTAGTTGCCGATGATGATTGTTGTGGTTTTACGATTGAAGAGTTTTTAGACTCTACGACCGTTGGATTTAGGTTAGTGGAGGTGTTAATATTATTTGGTTGTACAACCTTTGAGTTTTGGGACTCAATGATCTGTGGGTTGGTGTTAAAGTTATTACCTTCATATGTTAGCTCTACGTTCAAATTGGTAGACATTACAAAACGTGTCTTAGCCATTATTTCTTATTTCTTCTACAACCTTAGCTTCGCAACATCCTTGGTAGTTAACATAATAGATTTCAGCCTTAGATATCTTGAGCATTGTAATTCATTGGGTCGAAATGCAGTGAAGGAGATTTTTTCAATAGAGTGATCCTAAAGCATCCTTCTCGGGTTAAATACACTTTTTTCCACTCTACTAGGGGTCGGTTTACAAATGTATAGCCGAACTGATTTTTTTACGGTCAACTTATTGAACTATACATTATTTATAAAAAGTGATTTTGTCATCTATGTCTGTTAACCATTTAACAGAAGAAGGACGTGGCAATACGTGGCAATCAATTAAATCTATGTGTCAATGCTGACAAGGTGAGAGAAGATAAGCTAGATAATTTAATATGTGTTAATCTTTCCCCTCCTCTCCCTCCTTTCTACTGTCATTTTTCTCTTCCGAGCACCCAGATCTCCCCACCTTCCTATGGCCTACTCGTTTCTCACATATATGATCTGGTTGGGTTTGGGTAATTTTAGTTTTGCTTTGTAGAGATAATTAGTAGTTCCCCGCCTCCCCTTCTTTCTCTTGGCCCTCCCTTCCCTCCTCATATTCGACCCACCATTCCTTCTATGTTCTTCAATCGAGCTGGTGCTATTCAAGCTTTGTCGGCGACTGAATGTGGACCTTTATGAAAATCAATTTTTTTATCTATGTTTGCAAAGTCCGGGGCGTTAAATCATGAGGCTTTCTTGCTGATGATTAGTATGGGGCTTTGATTGGACTCGAAGTGATGATCTGAAGAGGCGTTCATTTGGGGTTCTTTGTAGTTTTTGGTGGATTGGGATTGGAGTTGGGGTTTGGAAGTGGATGTCTTCTGTGCGGTTTCCGATCTGTGTAATTTTCCTGTCATTAATTATCTTTTAAATGCTCAGATGGATGTTTGTCCTCTGTTCCAGTTAATTTCAATTTGGGTTATTCTCATATTTTTGTTTTCGATCTGGTGATGTGATTGGCTTTATTGACCTAGAAAATCTCTTCTCTATAACTATTGGGTATTTTTGATCTGGATCATGTGTATATATTGCTTATACGAATCTGGGTTTTATTGTCCTATTATTTTGTTGGGTTTATGCTGTGATTCTGTTTTGAATTGATTTAACTTTGTTGGGTCTAACCAATTTTCTGATTTTCGTGCCTGCCTATTATTATTTGTGGAATCACTTTGATTTTTGCTATGTTTTTGGTTGGTTCCTTGTTAATGTTGGGGAGTCTTTGCCGGAGGAAGGTAGCTATCGAATTGTCGTTGGTATTGTTATCGGATTAATAATAAAATATATTAATTAAATTAATTAATAATAAAATATATTAATGTATAATTTTTACAAATGTATTTATATAAAATTAATGTGGTGGTGGAAATAAGGGTTTACCTCGGCAATGATTTCCTTGTGAAAATATAATCATTTTGACCATGTTCTTATATGTTGTATTACCAATTTTAGTTTTATCTGAAGAGAGGTTAATTAAATTAATGAATTTATTGAGTTATTTAAATTAAAGAAAATTACATATTTATGTGTAATTCATATAATTTATTTAAAATTGTAACATAATGAAAAAAAAAATAATTTTTTGTATGCTAAAATACAAAAGTTTTACTATACCAAACAAATATTAATGATTAAAATAAATTTTAGAAAATTATTTTTATTGTACTTTTATTTTGAATGGATTATTTTATTTTATTTATTTAATTTTGATTAATTTAGCATTAAATTTATACAAGTTTCCATCTAGGCATTCCACAAAGAAAAATGTCTTACATGTAAGTTTTCTCTCTCACGTGGCAACTCATGTAATTTCTCCGTCCAAAGTAAAACAATTTAACATAATTTGTAACGGTTTGTAAAAAAATTGTAGTTCAGTGAGTCGAATGAAAAACAATTCAGTTTGGTGATGTATTTGTAAATCGACCCCTAGTAGAGTGGGAAAAAATATATTTAACACGTATCCTTCTTCCAAACCTGATTTGGTATGGAAGATTTAGAGAAATTATCTGAACGTCACAATAATGTTTGAAATTCCATCCAACTTAATGGTAGTCTCCAAGTACTTGGGATTGGATGAGAGGCATTATGGACAGAAAGTAGTAGAAAGTATTATCCAGTTAATGAACTCTTTGTGGAAGGATCTAACTCTACTTTATAAAGTATTATTATCAAGCTCAATCACTTCTATTCAAGATCAATTATATCTTGAGTCGCATAATAAGTTGCATGCTCTACGAACTCATCCTTTATTTGATTCAATTGTTCTTCTTGAAGAGCATGACTCGTATAGCTCAATGATACATTTGTGTGCTGCTCCCCCTAAGATCCAACCTTGTTCTTTTCCTCAGCTTCAACAAATTTGGTGTTGGGGGAGCCAACATGTTTCCCAGTTCTTCTCGTCTCGTCTGGTTCCATTCTTTTCTTCCTTCTCTCTCATTCTCTGCTTCCTCGTCTCTTTTGATTCAATGGTGATTTCTCTCACCTTTCTACTGGAAATTTCTTAAGCGGTTCATCGGGGGACTTGTTTGTTGAGTTTGGGGTCTCTAAACCTAATTCTCCGATCATAGATGAGTCTACCATGGAAGAATCTATCCCGATCCTGGTCGAGGTTATTGTAGGCTCTGATGCCTCTTCTGAAGCTAATAGCACTGCTGATGAAAACTTAGGGCTTCAGCCTATATCCTCCATGAGTGAGATATTCAAAGCTGTGCAGATTTTATCGCAACAGGGGAGTATTGACGCTGCTGATCAGCGTAGGAGGTGTAATACCTTGATAGATTTTATTAAAGCAAATGGGTTTACTATCAAGAATGTGAACAAATTTACTTGCAAAGGAAAGTCGGTTAGGCGGATTGATGAACATGATATGTTTGATAAAAGTTCTCTATGAACTCCCTGCTCTGTTAAGGCCCCTGTCTCTAGTTTAAACCGTGGGACTGAAGTTTTGGAAGAGGGCGAGATTAGCAATTTCTTAAATGATGGAATTATGGGGAATGATGGAATTATGGAATTATGGAATTTCTTAAATGATTAAATTATGGGGAATGAAGAGGGCGAGATTTTCCTGGGATCCCTGAACAAGTTGTGCCTGCAAAGCAAACCTGGAGAGCAGTTGTTGCATAAGGAGGAACAAAACCCAGTTTTAAGCTTGATTATTTTCCTCATTCTTCTCCTTCTTCGGAAACGGGGTAATTCAAATTAGGCCTCCCCCTGAGGTTCTTGTTTAGGGAATCAGTTTATGGAATTCTTGTGTTGTGGGTAGTTTTCTCAATGTTCGATTGCCTTTTAAGCTTTAAGCAGAAACTTTTCATACATTATGGGACAAATATGGTTTGCAAAAGGTTTTCCTGCAAGATAAACGATTTTTTATCTTCAAATTTGCTAACACTAAGGAGCATGATAACGTTCTTGCTCTTGGCCCTTGGTATATCTCAAATAAGCTCCTCTGTCTTAAGCAATGGAAGGAAGGTATGGACTTCAAATTTGAATCATGTACCAAAGCTCCGGTTTGGGTAAAATTCCATAATGTTCCTATGTCTTACTTATCTTCTGTCGGGCTAAGCTATTTAGCTAGTGGGATTGGTATCCCTCTCTTTGTTGACAAGATTACTGAAAAGTTAGAACCTATGACTTTTGCAAGGATTTGCATTGAAATTTCCTCTGACACATCCCTCCTAGACTGTTTGGAAGTGGTTGTTATGGATGAGAAGTCCCAATCTGAAAATGTTGTTATGGTTAAAGTTGAATATCAAAATAGATCTCAATCATGTGCTCACTGTACGTCTTTCAGACATTCTCGTGTTAGGTGCCTGAGTGCAAACTATAAATGGGTTCCTAAAGGTCAGGCTCTTGCTCCTGCACCTCTGCATGCTAAGATTATTTCTGGTACATGCTCTATTTCTGCTCCTACTTGCCAAGCTTGCCCTACTGATGATTGTGAAAGTAGTATGCATACAAGTCAATCATGTATGATGATAAAGCATATACTTTGTAATCAATCTTATTTGTTTATTAATAAAAGAATTATTTATTAAAGGCATTTATTATCCACATGGTGTTGTTTTAATAATATGTGATAAACCCATAGTTTTAAGCAATGCTTTAGAATCATAATGAGATCATGCTAATGAGATCTAAATTTTTATATAGCTAAAAACTAAAATTTTCTCAATCAATGGATTACTAAAAAATGGGATTAGTGAATCCGGATAGATTGGTACGTACGTTATTTGCTCATTGGATGAGGATGATTGATCTCATGATCATTTGTGTGGAGAAACTAAAGTAAGTATGTAGGTGCTTATTAGAGAATAATTTCACTGAACGTGACTCGCTAAGGAATACCAAGTGGAGTTTTACTTGCCTGTCAATAGGAATTCCTGTAGTGATAGTAGTACAAATTATCTTTAGACTTGAGATCATCATAGTATCTTATATATAATGAATTACACTTTGACTTATTCCTTAAGACTCTTAGAGTATATCAAAGGGTATGATTTGGTGTAATAAGTTATATATGAAGATAGTGAATGATCAATAAAGAATCTACCACTTCTAGTAAAAGAAGAGAAATATCCTATGTGATTCGATAAATGACAACCCAGGAATCATTGGCTAAGGTGGAATAAAATTAGAAAGTAGTTTTTAATTTACATTCATTAGGAGTTGTGCATTTAGGAATCGAAATACGTATAATTAAATAAAATAAGACTTAACAGTAATTCCATGTCTTATATTTAATTGGGACATTATATGGTGGAAGGATTGAATTGTACGGTAACTATTTACTCAAAGGTTCTTTTATGATTAATGTTGAAATCTATATTATCTGGAAAGTAGTTGATCGCTAGGGAGGCTTATCCCTATTGTAAAATAAATATTATTTATTTAAATAAATTAATAGTTTAATTTATTTATTTAAATTAGATTAGAATTGTTCTAATGGATTTATTCACAAGGTTTAATATGGAGAACCTAAAGGGTCACACCATAAAAGGAAGAATAATTATTTAAGAAGTTAATGACATAATCGTAATAATATGTTAAGTATATTTAATTTAATCTATGGTGATAGAATAAATTAAATAGCTTAATATTTATTATTTAATATTTTAGAAATATTAAATATAAATTAATAAGAGGAGTCTTATTAATATTTTTATAATTATTATTATTTTAATTTCTAAAAGAGTTTAGGAATTAATTTAATATAAGTACTCTTATTTATTCCTAATAAGATTAGGAGGGAAAATTAGTTAAAGTGGTTTAATTAATTATCCCTAATAAGATTAGGGAGCCTAATTAATTAAAGGGTTTTAATTAAATAAATAATACCTTATTTTAATTAAATAGGGTTACCTGATATCTTTATAAGAGGAGTCTTATATTAGATATCAGTGATACGTAATTCCTATAGTTGGAGAGTACGCCCCCTTTTTCTATAGAGATAAGAAAAACTAGGGTTTGAGCCAATACACCCTTCTTGTTGAAAATTGTTCTTCCTTGGTGGATCGCCTCTAGAGGTCATACACTTGGGTTGCGAACATTGATCAAAGGAAGGAATCTACCTGGTGATTCAAGGAGATAACGGAGAAGTAGGAGGTGAACTCATACCTGTGGAAGCTCGTATCTACAAGGGTATGATTCCATAATTTCTTGTTCTTCGTTTTAATTAATAATATGCATAAAGGATGATCCGGGTAATTGGTTTGTAAAAATTTTAAAATCTGATTTTATTTTGCTTCCGCTATTTTTGTAATTTGATTGCTACTTTGATTTTCACAAAACTAATCAGTGGTATCAGAGCCAAACTTAATGTGAATTATTAATTATTTTTATTCCATATATGTGTGAATATATATTTAAAATAATTTATTGGGCATAATTTATTGTATAAAATTATTATTTTATGAAAAAAAACATCAAAAACAAAATCACTTTCGTTATTAGAGTCTGTGTTTTTTCGATACTGCAACTTTATATTACCGTTAACATGATATATATCTTATATATATTTTATAAGTTGCAGTATTGTTAATACGAATGGTTTATATATATATATATATATATATATATATATATATATATATATATATATATATATATATATATCTTCCTGATCTTATAAGTGTTATCTGATTTAATATATATAATATTTATTCGCGAATCATGAAACTGATTAACGGTTACTATATATATTTTATATATATAATAATACTATCTGTGATTTGTGGCCCAGGTCCCCATGATCAGGTGATTCTTATATATATATATATATATATATATATATATATATATATATATTAAATAATTTTATAATTAAAATAAAGAGTTTATTTTAATCTTAAAATTAGATTTCATGCAATATAAAAATGCCCATTAAATGATATTCATATATATATGGAATGATTTTATTTATTGATACATATGATGATATGTATGATAATAAATGGGATTGATTATGGACTATTGACCAATGTGATTTGATTTATTTTGGTTGGATGTTTGAATGAATGGACTATCTCTCTTATGTACTTCCCCTTGACTGTTGATCAAGGTTTCTATTTAAATTAAATAGTTTAATTGTATAAGATTAGTTAGAATTTTTTTGAAGAACCGGAGATCAAGGAGCAAGGAGAACTTGAAGACCCGTTTGTAATGGAGCCCAAGTTTAAATGTAATAGTTATATTTAAATGTTTATTCTTGCACCCTAGGGTTTGACCTTTTGGTTCACTTGGTGGCTCTAGTGAACCAAACTAGAATAAAAATTCATAATCAATCCGGGTAGAATATAGTATTCTATATGTGCATGCTAGTATTATATATATATATATATATATATATATATATATATATATATATATTATGCAAACATGCTTCGCATGTTTAATAATATGGTGCGTATTTTATATATATATTTGCATGCGCAATAAATGTGACAACCCCAAAATAGGTCCATTCCACCCAACCCATTCTGAGTCGTCAAATACATGGTACAGAAAATAACTACAACTTTATTACAATAATTATCGTGCAAAATACAACAACACATATGCTGTGAGTTTGGATACAAATATATACCAAATGTGACTCATGTTCCAACCGTGGACATCACCTCACAATAACACCTTACATAAAGGTATAGTCAAAAATTGTTTTAGAAATTAGAATCTTTGGAAAATGCTCAAGAAAACCTTCGTACATGGGAGGCCACGCGTCTAGGTTATGATAGATATCATATGGCCACAGAATTATCCTTGGTTGACCCAATAGACCCCAAAGAAAAACGAGAGGATTACTATCATATTCTTCTCAATGGTGAGTCTTCTCTTGACTTATCATTATCTCCACTGTCTCTAATTGAGAATTATACTTCAAACAAACACCAAGATTATATAGGTAGTGCCCATAGATATACTCAGCAAGCGGATGTGCACAACCATGTCTTATGATGACACGAGGTTGTATGTCATTAGACATCTTGTATGATAGTGACAAAACACCCTTCCAACATTGGGTTTGCCTCACCCTATTTTCTTCACCAAATATAACTACTAAATGATGACCACCGTTCTATTCCCTTGTTACCCTCGCTCGACCCAGCTACACTCTTATTACCTGAAAGGAATTGTGAAGCAAAAGGGTGAGCACAACTAGCTCAGTAAAGAATATCATGACTAAAGATAAATAAATTATCAATAGTCTTCATCAACAATAAATCAGAGATTTAGAACATATGGTAAATGATAAAAATTTCAACCATAGTTGCAGCGGAACGAGCAATCCATTAGAAGAGTCAAATAGACCATAAAGTCCATTATCTCTTCCATGTTAAAAATCCACCAACAATATTTTATCCATGTAACATCACTCAATAGTTCCTTTCCACAATCATATGAATAACTCATAATCATAATTGTGACTCTAAATTTTTCTTCGCACCCAGGACGAAGAATATTTTCATCACCTGTCTTTACCTGAAACATCAAAGATCATGGTTATACCAAATCACAATTCCTGTTTATAATCATACTAACAAATCCATCTTTGCACTACGGGCCAAAGATATTCATCAACAAACCATCTTTGCACTGCGGGCCAAAGATATTCAACAACAGTTCATCTTTGCACTACAGGCCAAAGATATTCATCAACAGGCCATCTTTGCACTACATACTAAAGATATTCATCAACAATTCATATTTGCACTACAGGCTAAATATATTCATATCTCAAAGAAATATATAATCATTTCAGAATTTATATAAACAATAATTATAACCATGTTGATCAATTCACCTTTGCACTTAAGCTTAAGATATTCAATTATAAATTCAATGGTCATGATCATACCAGTCACAATTCAACTTTGCACTACAGGCCAAAGAGAACCCTAGTCATGATCATACCAATAATCTACCCATCTTTACGCTCCAGTGAAAGAGAATTTCAACATCAGGGTTATAAAAAATGTTATATATGATGATAAAAAAATAATATGATCAACATATAATTTTAATCTCAAGAGTAATATTCGTAACACATGAATAGTAACCCCGACACAAAAGATAAAAATTCTACAATAAAATTCATACCAATATTTCGGTATAATGATATTGAAAGAATAACATTACTTAAATTTATAAACAATTTATTTTAATTGTTTACACTTTACTAATTAATGCATTTAATCATCATAAAATGCCAACTCTTACAATTTCATCATCAATAACCAAAACCCTCATCAAAAATCTGCATATACCTCATATAGGATTCTCAAGCCATAAAATCCTATTTTCCAATTTTCTTTCTTCACAAAACATATTTAATTCATTTACTCATAGCTAGACTATTTTCATGAAAAATACCAAATCAGTTCCAAAAATATTTCTTTTCTGGGATTTAGCATAATATAGTCCCATAGTGAACATATATTTTTCTCAGAATTTTTAAAAGTCATTTACTATTTTTCATATGGCCAAAATAGCCGAATATTTAGACATTTATCAAAAATTGTACTTTTGTCTAAAAATTCTAAAATTTACAGAGTATACTTCTATCATATACATGTACTCCCAATAAAAATTTCATTAATTTTGGAGTTAACCACAAGGAATTATAAGCTGTTACTTCTAAAATAGTCTTTTCTCATAAAATTCATAACTCTCAATCTATACATCCAAAAATCACCATTTTTGGACACAATCAAGAAAACTCATCAAAATATCATTTTAAATTTTTCCAGAATTTTTGAAGATCAGAAAAATTACGAAACAGAAAATCATAACAACCCTTAAAATCCCTTAATATCTCTTACTATCCCTTACAATCCCTTACCTCAAAAGAGCAGTACTTCTGACTGGATATCGGATATGATGCTGAAGGAAACTTGCACTGAATAGCAACTCTCAAAGTATCTAAATACTCACAAAATATGCTTCATAATATAGAGAGAGAAAGAGAGAAAACTTATGTTTCTGGTGTGATTTTCAATTCTAACTTAGCCCTCTATTTATAGGAAAATTTTGGTAGGTTTGACCTGCAACTTGATGGCTTTACCTGCTACTATTCCCACCCACCACATTTGAAATATAATTCAGCACATTTCTTCACCAACCACAAGTGGGGCCTACCAATTCTAGAATTTTCCATCAAAATGATAAACTCCGAAAATTCAACAATTTCTGAACCAATTATCTCGTAAAATTCATAACAAATCATACGTTCATTTTTAACGGTTCAAAATTTGTGGACATATACTCAACTTATATATGTATAACATATCCAAATATTACCACGATCCAACGGTCGGATTAAAAATTATAACCCCCGCAAAATATCTCAAAAAACCTGATTTTTAATACATCCATTCCGACAAAAATACGGATAAACATCTCAACATTAACTCCTTCATTTTTTAACCACAAAAATATATCCCTCATTTATATCCACATAAAATAAATATTTTCTTATCATATGAATCAATAATTAATTATTCACAAATAATATTATAGAATCACATTTATGACAACCAGGCCGTTCCCAGGAAAGAGGGGGCTTTCCAATAAGGATTTCTCCTTACTAGCGCGCAATTAGATGACCAAACCTCTCCTTAGACAGAACTTTCTAGACATTGCCAATAATGTTACCTAATAATATTATTCAAATAATATGAATTATTGATCTGATAATGGGAAATACTGTGCAGCAACAATTATTGAACAATAATAATATAAAATTTCAACGTAGCAATTATTGAATCAATAAAATAAAATATTGAACAGTAATTACTGTAACAATTATTGAGTAGTGCCTTCTTACGTAAGAATCAATAATTTCAAAAATACTATGCAATACCGTGTGCTACTGTGCAATAACGCGTATTACTGTATTTTAACCACCAGATATTCCAACAGTGTTAACGGTAACAACTACGCCGTTATTCGTAAAACCTCAAATTTATCGTTTTCTTCACCCGACAGTTATTCTGTTATGGGGCCCACAAATGGTTGCGCCGTCGTACGAATATTCCCCGACAGAAAGAATATTCCACGACCAAACGAATATTCTCCGACAACAATGATTATTTTATAACCACTTGCTTTTTTTTTGAAAAAAATTCATATATCACATTTAACTTTAACTTTTTATCAATTTAACCATTTACTGAATCGTAATTATAAGAAAAATTGAATACTTTTATTTCATAAAATTCGGGGTCTTACAATCTCCCCTCCTTATAAAATTTCGTCCTCGAAATTTGCGTACCTGGTATTTCAAAGTGTTGAGAATACCTTCCTTTCATTTCAGATTCCATCTTCCCTGTCATCATAATTTCTCCATTGCTCATCTCCTGTATTTCATATATCATTCTAGAATACAGCTTCAAAACAAGGGTTAATTTAACAAATTAACATATCACATAATATCCCGATATTATGACTGACCAACAAATAAGCTTAGGTAGGACACACTAGCGAAGGATTTACTCATCTCTCCCCTCCTAGTTGTATTTCCCGATCTCCGCCAGAGATCATATCCCTAAGCTCTGATACCAAATGTGACAACCCCAAAATAGGTCCATTCCACCCAACCCATTCTGAGTCGTCAAATACATGGTACAGAAAATAACTACAACTTTATTACAACAATTGTCGTGCAAAATACAACAACACATATGCTGTGAGTTTGGATACAAATATATACCAAATGTGACTCATGTTCCAACCGTGGACATCACCTCACAATAACACCTTACATAAAGGTATAGTCAAAAATTGTTTTAGAAATTAGAATCTTTGGAAAATGCTCAAGAAAACCTTCGTACATGGCAGGCCACGCGTCTAGGTTATGATAGATATCATATGGCCACAGAATTATCCTTGGTTGACCCAATAGACCCCAAAGAAAAACGAGAGGATTACTATCATATTCTTCCCAATGGTGAGTCTTCTCTTGACTTATCATTATCTCCACTGTCTCTAATTGAGAATTATACTTCAAACAAACACCAAGATTATATAGGTAGTGCCCATAGATATACTCAGCAAGCGGATGTGCACAATCATGTCTTATGATGACACGAGGTTGTATGTCATTAGACATCTTGTATGATAGTGACAAAACACCCTTCCAACGTTGGGTTCGCCTCACCCTATTTTCTTCACCAAATATAACTACTAAATGATGACCACCGTTCTATTCCCTTGTTACCCCCGCTCGACCCAGCTACACTCTTATTACCTGAAAGGAATTGTGAAGCAAAAGGGTGAGCACAACTAGCTCAGTAAAGAATATCATGACTAAAGATAAATAAATTATCAATAGTCTTCATCAACAATAAATCAGAGATTTAGAACATATGGTAAATGATAAAAATTTCAACCATAGTTGCAGCGGAACGAGCAATCCATTAGAAGAGTCAAATAGACCATAAAGTCCATTATCTCTTCCATGTTAAAAATCCACCAATAATATTTTATCCATGTAACATCACTCAATAGTTCCTTTCCACAATCATATGAATAACTCATAATCATAATTGTGACTCTAAATTTTTCTTCGCACCCAGGACGAAGAATATTTTCATCACCTGTCTTTACCTGAAACATCAAAGATCATGGTTATACCAAATCACAATTCCTGTTTATAATCATACTAACAAATCCATCTTTGCACTACGGGCCAAAGATATTCATCAACAAACCATCTTTGCACTGCGGGCCAAAGATATTCAACAACAGTTCATCTTTGCACTACAGGCCAAAGATATTCATCAACAGGCCATCTTTGCACTACATACCAAAGATATTCATCAACAATTCATATTTGCACTACAGGCCAAATATATTCATATCTCAAAGAAATATATAATCATTTCAGAATTTATATAAACAATAATTATAACCATGTTGATCAATTCACCTTTGCACTTAAGCTTAAGATATTCAATTATAAATTCAATGGTCATGATCATACCAGTCACAATTCAACTTTGCACTACAGGCCAAAGAGAACCCTAGTCATGATCATACCAATAATCTACCCATCTTTACGCTCCAGTGAAAGAGAATTTCAACATCAGGGTTATAAAAAATGTTATATATGATGATAAAAAAATAATATGATCAACATATAGTTTTAATCTCAAGAGTAATATTCGTAACACATGAATAGTAACCCCGACACAAAAGATAAAAATTCTACAATAAAATTCATACCAATATTTCGGTATAATGATATTGAAAGAATAACATTACTTAAATTTATAAACAATTTATTTTAATTGTTTACACTTTACTAATTAATGCATTTAATCATCATAAAATGCCAACTCTTACAATTTCATCATCAATAACCAAAACCCTCATAAAAAATCTGCATATACCTCATATAGGATTCTCAAGCCATAAAATCCTATTTTCCAATTTTCTTTCTTCACAAAACATATTTAATTCATTTACTCATAGCTAGACTATTTTCATGAAAAATACCAAATCAGTTCCAAAAATATTTCTTTTCTGGGATTTAGCATAATATAGTCCCATAGTGAACATATATTTTTCTCAGAATTTTTAAAAGTCATTTACTATTTTTCATATGGCCAAAATAGCCGAATATTTAGACATTTATCAAAAATTGTACTTTTGTCTAAAAATTCTAAAATTTACAGAGTATACTTCTATCATATACATGTACTCCCAATAAAAATTTCATCAATTTTGGAGTTAACCACAAGGAATTATAAGCTGTTACTTCTAAAATAGTATTTTCTCATAAAATTCATAACTCTCAATCTATACATCCAAAAATCACCATTTTTGGACACAATCAAGAAAACTCATCAAAATATCATTTCAAATTTTTCCAGAATTTTTGAAGATCAGAAAAATTACGAAACTGAAAATCATAACAACCCTTAAAATCCCTTAATATCCATTACTATCCCTTACAATCCCTTACCTCAAAAGAGCAGTACTTCTGACTGGATATCGGATATGATGCTGAAGGAAACTTGCACTGAATAGCAACTCTCAAAGTATCTAAATACTCACAAAATATGCTTCATAATATAGAGAGAGAAAGAGAGAAAACTTATGTTTCTGGTGTGATTTTCAATTCTAACTTAGCCCTCTATTTATAGGAAAATTTTGGTAGGTTTGACCTGCAACTTGATGGCTTTACCTGCTACTATTCCCACCCACCACATTTGAAATATAATTCAGCACATTTCTTCACCAACCACAAGTGGGGCCTACCAATTCTAGAATTTTCCATCAAAATGATAAACTCCGAAAGTTCAACAATTTCTGAACCAATTATCTCGTAAAATTCATAACAAATCATACGTTCATTTTTAACGGTTCAAAATTTGTGGACATATACTCAACTTATATATGTATAACATATCCAAATATTACCACGATCCAACGGTCGGATTAAAAATTATAACCCCCGCAAAATATCTCAAAAAACCTGATTTTTAATACCTCCATTCCGACAAAAATACGGATAAAAATCTCAACATTAACTCCTTCATTTTTTAACCACAAAAATATATCCCTCATTTATATCCACATAAAATAAATATTTTCTTATCATATGAATCAATAATTAATTATTCACAAATAATATTATAGAATCACATTTATGACAACCAGGCCGTTCCTAGGAAAGAGGGGGCTTTCCAATAAGGATTTCTCCTTACTAGCGCGCAATTAGATGACCAAACCTCTCCTTAGACAGAACTTTCTAGACATTGCCAATAATGTTACCTAATAATATTATTCAAATAATATGAATTATTGATCTGATAATGGGAAATACTGTGCAGCAACAATTATTGAACAATAATAATATAAAATTTCAACGTAGTAATTATTGAATCAATAAAATAAAATATTGAACAGTAATTACTGCAACAATTATTGAGTAGTGCCTTCTTACGTAAGAATCAATAATTTCAAAAATACTATGCAATACCGTGTGCTACTGTGCAATAACGCGTATTACTGTATTTTAACCACCGGATATTCCAACAGTGTTAACGGTAACAACTACGCCGTTATTTGTAAAAACTCAAATTTATCGTTTTCTTCACCCGACAGTTATTCTGTTATGGGGCCCACAAATGGTTGCGCCGTCATACGAATATTCCCCGACAGAAAGAATATTCCACGACCAAACGAATATTCTCCGACAACAATGATTATTTTATAACCACTTGTTTTTTTTTGAAAAAAATTCATATATCACATTTAACTTTAACTTTTTATCAATTTAACTATTTACTGAATCGTAATTATAAGAAAAATTGAATACTTTTATTTCATAAAATTCGGGGTCTTACACTAAACAAGATGAGACTAATAATAACAAACCCCTCAATGAAATTATATTAAGTTGAAACGTTCAAAGATATTTGGAATATCGAACGTCGCCTTCTAGCATGATAAAAAATAATAGAGCATTGAATATTTAGTATGAGTTTGTTGTGCACACATAAGGCGAGTATTAAATATTTGAGATGTTATTTTTATTACATTTGATGTTTATAAGGAATTGAACATTACCGCTATGTTGTGCACACACAAGGGTTGTAATTTTCTCTTCACTTATATGGAAATACTAGGTATGACTTAACTTAAATCATTTTAGTTCGGATGTGCACACACTAGACCATTATGATTTAAGAGGCAAAATATAAGGAGTTACATGATGATGTAATTGACAAGAGTTGTCTACCTATTTATTTATAAATAGTTTGTTGTGCACACACAAGGCTATATACATTTGAAATGGGATCCTTATTCTCACTAGTAAATCTTTAATTAGATATTGCCGAACTATATTCATGAGGGTAATATAGTTTGAAGAAAATAGTGGGAGATACCAATATAAAATAAGACCTAATTTATTTTGGTAATTAATTAAATGAATGTTTGCTAAAATATTGTCTTTTTACATGCACAATTTTGAAAATGTCACATTCACTAATTTCACTGCTTAGCATGCTTGATGCAAACAAACTGACCGAATCAAATTACACGAACTGGTTAAGAAATCTAAGAATTGTTCTCATTGCTGAAAAGATTTTTTATGTCTTAAATTCGCCCATACCTGTAAAAGTTGCAGAGACAGCCTCTGAGAAAGAGATTGCTACTTTTAAATAGTGGCAAGATGATGCATCTGTGGCTCAATGCATCATGCTCGCATCCATGAGTAACGAGCTTCAGCGTCAGCATAAAACCATGGATGCTCCTACTATGCTACAGCACCTTCAAGAGTTGTATGGTGAGCAAAGTAGGACTACTAGATATGAAATATCTAAGGAGCTCTTCCGATCTCGGATGACCGAGGGCACTACCGTTGAGACTCATGTCTTAAAGATGATCAATCTGATTGAACGTCTTGGATAGCTTGGGTTCGTCATGGATGGGGAGTTGAGTCAAGATTTGATCTTTCAGTCACTCCCTGACACCTTCTCACAATTTGTTGTGAATTTTCACATGAATAAGTTGGACGTCAGCTTGCCTGAGTTACTTAACATGTTGAAAACTGCTGAAAGTCACTTCCCATCCAAGAAGAACCATGTCTTACTGGTGGATGATTCTTCCAAGAAAAGGAAGAGGCCCAAGGTATCTTCTGAAAAGAAGAAATCCAAGAAGGCTATGGGAAAGGCGAAAGTGAAGGATCAAAAGAAACCTGATTCAGCTAGCAAAGGAATTTGATTCCATTGCAACAAGCCGGGTCACTAGAAGAGGAACTGCAAGGATTATCTTGCGGAACAAAAGCAGAAGAAGCTTGGAGAAGCTTCAAATCCTAATCAAGGTTTGTTTATGATTGAAATTAATTTTTCTAAAAGTCAATCTTCTACTTGGGTATTAGATACCGACTGTGGTTCTCACATATGTAATAATATGCAGGGACTGGTCAGAAGTAGAAAGCTGAGTAAGGATGAGGTCGTCCTACGAGTGGAAAATAGAGCAAAGGTTGCTGCATTAGCTGTAGGGACTTATTGTTTAGCACTGCCAACGGACAAATCCATTAGTTTAAATAATTATTATTTTATTCTGTCACTTATTAGAAACATTATTTCAATATCTGTATTGGATATGGATGGTTTTGACATTATAATAAAGAATAATAGTTGTTCTATTTATAATAATAATATTTTATATGGTATTGGTAATTTACAAAATGGAATTTACATTCTTGACTTGCATGAAAATATACTTCAAATTGAACAAACTAAGAAAAGGAAAAGAGATGATGTTAATTATACCTATATGTGGCATTGTAGACTCGGTCATATTAATGAAACAAGATTATCCAAGTTGCATAAAGATGAGCTCCTAGAGCTATCAGATTACAAATCATATCCAACTTATGAATCTTGTCTCATGGAAAAAATGACTAAATCTCTTTTTAGTGGAAAAGGAGAAAGAGTTACAGAGTTGTTAGCGTTGGTACACACAAATGTATGTGGACCTATGACAACGAATGTACAAGGAGGGTATTCTTATTTTATTACATTCACTGATGATCACTCAAGATTTGGATATGTGTATTTAATGAAATACAAATCTGAATCATTTAAAAAGTTCAAAGAGTTCAGAAGTGAAGTAGAGAAACAAACGGACAAAAGTATTAAGATTCTTTGATCAGATCGAGGTGGTGAATACTTAAGCAGTGAGTTTCTCAATTGTCTCAAAGAAAATTGTATAATCTCACAATGGACTCCACCAGGGACGCCACAGCTGAATGGTGTGTCTGAAAGGAGAAATCAAACACTGTTGGATATGGTTCGTTCTATGATGAGTTTTACCAATCTTTCGGTATCATTCTGGGGATATGCCCTAGAAGTGGCTACATATGTACTAAATAAGGTTCCCTCGAAATTCGTCCCTAAGACTCCATATGAGATGTGGACAGGGAGGAAGCCTAGTCTTAAGCATGTTAAGATTTGGGGATGTCCAGCTTATGTGAAAAGGTTTCATAATGATAAGCTTGGGACAAGATCTGATAAGTGTACTTTTGTGGGATATCCTAAAGAAAGTTTAGGATATTATTTCTACAATTCTACTGAACAAAAGGTGTTTGTTGCCAAACATGCTGCTTTCTTAGAAAAGGAGTTTACCCTTGAAGGGGTTTGTGGGAGGAAAATAGATCTTGAAGAAATTCAAGAACCATAAACCACTACAGATCAATGGATGAACCTGTCCAAGTAGAGATTCCTTCTGTACCACACCCTATTCGTAAATCTGGAAGAGTACCAAAGATTCCTGATAGGTATGGACTTGTCATAGAAGATGACAATGAGGTACGCATCATAGATGATGATGATCCATTGAATTACGAATAGGCTATGAGTAGTAAAGACTCAGAGAAGTGGCAAGAAGCCATAAAATCCGAGATGGACTCGATGTATGAGAACCAAGTATGGACTTTGGTTTCACCACCTGAAGGCATTAAGCCTATTGGGTGTAAATGGGTCTTTAAAAAAAAGACTGGAGCAGACGAGAAGGTAGAGACCTATAAGGCCCGATTGGTCGCAAAAAGTTTCAAACAAAGACAAAGAGTTGACTATGACGAAACCTTCTCACCAGTAGCAATGCTCAAGTCCATTCAGATTTTGCATGCAATTGCAGCTTACCATGACTACGAAATCTGGCAGATGGACGTGAAAATGACCTTCCTCAATGGGAAACTTGAGGAGGATGTATATATGACACATCCAGAGGGTTTTGTTTCAAAGGTTAGAACAAATCAAGTCTGCAAGCTACAATGATCCATTTATGGATTGAAGCAAGCTTCTCGTAGGTGGAACATCCATTTTGATGAGACAATCAAAGAGTTTGATTTTATCAAAAATGAAGAGGAACCATGTGTGTACAAGAAGGTTAGTGGAAGCGCTATTTCATTCCTCGTATTATATGTTGATGATATATTACTGATAGGGAATGATATTCCTATGATACAATCAATTAAAATCTGGTTATCTAAACACTTCTCCATGAAGGACTTGGAAGAAGCATCCTATATTTTGGGGATAAAGATCTATAGAGATAGATCTAAAAGGATGCTTAACTTATCCCAAGGAACTTACATTGACTCGATGCTAAAGAGGTTTAACATGGAAGATTCCAAAAGAGGTCTTATGCCGATGAGCCATGGAATACATCTCTCTAAGAAACAAGCCCCAAAGACACCAGAGGAGAGAGACCGTATGAGTAAGATTATTTATGCTTCAGCAATAGGATCTATTATGTACGGTATGATATGTACTAGACCAGATGTCGCTCATGCACTTAGTGTAACAAGAATATATCAGTTGAATCCAGGAGAAGAACACTTAAAGGGAGTGAAAAATATCCTAAAGTACTTAAGAAGAACTAAGGATGTATTTCTTGTGTACGGTGGGTCTGAATTGAAACTAGAGGGCTTCACAGACTCAAGTTTTCAAACAGACCAATATGACAGTAAATTCATCTCGAGGTATGTGTTTACCATAAACGGTGGCGCAATGAGTTGGAAGAGTTCCAAATAGTAAACATATGCTGATTCAGTGACAGAGGCAGAGTGCATAGCTGCAAGTGAAGCTGCAAAAGAAGCTGTTTGGATGAAGAAGTTCATTACCAAACTTGGTGTGGTTTCTAGCATTACAGGATCAGTGCCTTTATTTTGTGACAACACTGGAGCTGTTGCACAGGCTAAAGAACCCAGGTCTCATCAGAAATTTAAACACGTGTTGCGGCGATTTCATTTGATCAGAGAGATCATTGAAAGAGTAGATGTCACCCTGGAGCGTGTGGGCTCTCAAGATAATATTGCAGATCCATTTACTAAAGCGTTAACACAACAGCAGTTTGATCATCACTTAGAGAAGATGGGTATAAGATACCACGGCGATTGACTTTAGTGCAAGTGGGAGATTGAAAGTAGTATGCATACAACCCAATCATGTATGATGATAAAGCATATACTTTGTAATCAATCTTATTTGTTTATTAATAAAAGAATTATTTATTAAAGGCATTTATTATCTACATGGTGCTATTTTAATAATATGTGATAAACCCATTGTTTTAAGCAATGCTTGAGAATCATGATGAGATCATGCTAATGAGATCTAATTTCTTAGATAGCTTAAAACTAAAATGTTCCCAATCAATTGACTACTAAAAAAGGGGATTAGTGAATCTGGATAGATTGGTACGCACGTTGCTTGCTCATTGGATGAGGATGATTGATCTCATGATCATTTGTGTGGAGACACTAAAGCAAGTATGTAGGTGCTTATTAGAGAATAAGCTCACTGAACGTGACTCGCTAAGGAATACCTAATGGAGTTTTACTTGCTTTGTCAATAGGAATTCCTGTAATGATAGTAGTACAAATGATCCTTAGACTTGAGATCATCATAATATCTTATATATAATGAATTACACTTTGACTTATTCCTTAAGACTCTTAGAGTATATCAAAGGGTATGCTTGGGTGTAATAAGTTATATATGAAGATAATGAATGATCAATAAAGAATCTATCACTTCTAGTAAAAGAAGAGAAATGTCCTATGTGATTCGATAAATGACAACCCAGGAATCCTTGGCTAAGGTGGAATGAAATTAGAAAGTAGTTTCTAATTTACATTCATTAGGAGTTGTGCATTTAGGAATCGAAATACATATAATTAAATAAAATAAGACTTGACAGTAATTCCATATTTTATATTTAATTGGGACATTGTACGGTAGAAGGATTGAATTGTACGATAACTATTTACTCAAATGTTCTTTTATGATTAATGTTGAAATCTATATTATCTGAAAAGTCGTTGATCGCTAGGGAGGCCTATCCCTTTTGTAGAATAAATATTATTTATTTAAATAAATTAATAGTTCAATTTATTTATTTAAATTAGATTAGAATTGTTCTAACTGATTTATTCACAACCGATTTAATATGGAGAACCTAAAGGGTCACACCATAAAAAGAAGAATAATTATTTAAGAAGTTAATGGCAAAATCGTAATAATATGTTAAGTATATTTAATTTAATCTATGGTGATAGAATAAATTAAATAGCTTAATATTTATTATTTAATATTTTAGAAATATTAAATATAAATTAATAAGAGGAGTCTTATTAATATTATTACAATTATTATTTTAATTTCTAAAAGAGTTTAGGAATTAATTTAATATAAGTACTCTCATTTATTTCTAATAGGATTAGGAGAAAAAATTAGTTAAAGTAGTTTAATTAATTATCCCTAATAAGATTAGGAAGCCTAATTAATTAAAGGGTTTTAATTAAATAAATAATACCTTATTTTAATTATATAGGGTTACCTGATATCTTTATAAGAGGAGTCTTATATTAGAGATATCAGTGATACGTAATTCCTATAGTTGGAGAGTACGCCCCCTTTTTCTATAGAGATAGGAAAAACTACGGTTTGAGCCAATACACCCTTCTTGTTGAAACTTGCTCTTCCTTGGTGGATCACCTCTAGAGGCCATACACTTGGGTGACTAACATTGATCAAAGGAAGGAATCTACCCGGAGATTCAAGGAGATTGCGGAGAAGTAGGAGGTGAACTCGTACCTATGGAAGCTCGTATCTACAAGGGCATGATTCCATAATTTCTTGTTCTTCGTTTTAATTAATAATATACATAAAGGATGATCCGGGTAATTGGTTTGTGAAAATTTTAAAATCTGATTTTATTTTGCTTCCGCTATTTTTGTAATTTGATTGCTACTTTGATTTTCACAAAACCAATCAGATTGGACTGTGGTGGCTAAGGGTCCAAAACAATCGGCCTACCCCTTACTCCCAAGTGTAATAACCCAACATTTTGTATATATGTGATAAACAAAAAAATTTATTTATTACATGAATGATTGTAAATAATATTTTTTTTAAAGAAAAAGACGAAGAAAAATTTATTGATCGTTATAAATTATATTCTAATAATAAATTAATTTGGTAGTAAAAATATTTTATTAATTATTTTCATGAAAATATGATTAATGTATTATTTAAATAATATATGAAATGATTATTAGAACTATTATAGTAATTATTTTATTATATGAATTTATCTAGATTAGTTAAGTAAATTATTTTAACTTAATTAATAATGGTATATATGATGTAAAGTGTGAATATAGATCAAAACCCTAAATTTTTATCTATATTATGTAATTTCATGATTTATAGAATTATTGTATAATTGTATTTAAAAGGAATGTATATTTAAGTTATGAATAATAAGAAATTATTTTCTTAAGAAAATTTGAATATTAAATATTAGTATTAACTATATTTGTATTCAAATATATGTAAATTCATTAATTCGATTCATGATTATAGATTTTAAATATAATTATAATTATTGACATAATTATATGTATATATGTTAAGAATTTAATTACTTATCGTATTTATATATTAACATAATAATCGATTATGTTGTTATTTAAATGAAAGTATGTATATTATGTGATTATGGATAATTATTAGGAAACATTAATTCATAATTTGGGAACCCTAATAATATCATGAAACCCTAATGCAATTAAGAAACCCTAATTTCTAAAATTAGAAAGCCTAAATTTTCTATTTTAAAAACCTAATTAGAAAAGCTAAAATAATTAATTTGCTAAAACCTTAGGGTTAATACCTAAGGGTCAATCTATAACGGTTGAGATAGAATGTCATGAATGCCATTAAATTTATTAGATAAATGACCAAATTAACCTTTTTAGCATTTTTATAAATATAGATCTTGCTATATCTTAGTTGTCTACCAACTCCAAGATACACCATGTGACAAAAAAATCAATACATATTAGCCTAATTACATCAGCCAATACATTGCATCCATGATATAAATAGATTAAGAGAGGGAAAAGTTCACATTTTTATCCCATTTGTTCACAAATACACAACCACGTCTTCACTCTCTAGACCCGCGAAATTCTTAAACATTTTAGTCCCTACCACATCAAGATCAGATTAGAAAGCCTAGAATCAAGATTGATCAAAGTAAGGTATAAACCCTATAACCTAGAATCTGATTTTACTTGATATGTTAAAAGTTATGTTTTTGTGTTTAAACATATTATACGATATGTTAATAAGTGATCTGGGTTGGTATATTATAGATCTATAACATCTAGATGCACGAAATAGAAGTTTTTAAAAATCTGGAAAATGTTGTCTGACAGTCGAATGTCAGACATCATAGATCAGTGATCGTTAATGGTTTTAGTGTTTTAAAAGTTTGTAGGTGTAGTATGTTATGTGGGCTTTGATCTGAAATTAAAATCAAGCCTAGATCATGTACATATTGCAAGTTATGGATGGTCAAACCTCGTTGACCGACCATGACTTTACAAATTTGGCTAACCCAGAACTTTCCCAGAAATGCCTGACAAGAAGTTCAAGGGCTTGGATCTGTCATGTGTTTATTGATATAAATCTGTTATTGTATCTATGTTGTATTATGGTATATGGACTACATGTTTATGCCTTTAGATCACCTAATTGATAAACAGAATGGATTTAGTGGACGGTCAAACCAGGCAAGAGGATCACAAAATACGTTTTCTGGGTAACCCAGAAAACTTATGAACGTGATTTCTGACATGGTTTGACTGGACCATGTATTGTGATTTAGTTGTTGTTAGGATGATTTAATGTGATAGATATGTTCCCTTACATATGGGACTACAATCTGGAACCCTAAGAACACCATAACACTACATGGATTGCAAGTTGTGGAAGCCCAAAAGTAGCTAGTCGAACTGTTCTTCATTTCTGGGTAACCCAGAAAATGAAGAACATCTCTAACAGCTACGTTGCAAGCCTAGATCTCACTTGTGTGATGAAATTGGACCATGATTGTTGTTGATACTTGTAGTGTTACATCAACACTACAAGATCAATGTCATAGCTTGCCCAGAAACATCAAGATCTGATAATTATGAGTGGTCAAAGTAGCTACCTTGAACACTGCATATAAATGTTCTTGAAGCTCAAGAACACCTTAGGCGACGGTTTCTGTCGCTAAAGGCTATAACGACAGATTTATTAATTTTAATTAATTTAATTTTCAAAAATTAATTAAAAATAGAAAATAATTTCTTAAAATTCCAAAATTAGTTTTAAAAATTATTTTAAGTTATAAAAATTAACTTTTAATAATTTGACAAATTTTTCATTAAAATTAATATTTATTTGAATATTAATTATATTTAATTATTTAATAAATGTATTAAATAAATGGATTAAAAATAATTTTATTATATTAAAAATCATTTTAAATGATAATAAAGTATTTAATAATATTTTAAGTTATAAAACATAACTTTTAATATTTTAAGGTAAATTTAATTAATTATTTAATATTAATGATATTAGATTTTTTTAATTATTATATTAAATAAATAGGTTAAAAATGATTTCAAAATTATAAAAATCATTTTAAATGAAAATAAAGAGTTTAAAAATATTTTAAGTTATAAAATGTGACTTTTAATATTTAAAGGAAAATTTTATTAATAATTTAATAGTAATGATATTAGATTTAATTAATGAATGGTTTAAAAATGATTTTATTGATTTAAAAATCATTTAAAAAAGGATATAAATTATTTTAAAATATTTTAAGTAATAATAAATGACTTTTAATATTTTGATAAATAATACATTAATATTTAAATATTACTGGTAATTATTTAAAAATGATTTTAAATATTTTAAAAATCATTTAAGGGGAATAAAAATGTTTTAAAAATATTGTGAGTTATTATAAATAACTTTAATATTTTGGGAAGGATTTTATTAATAATTTAATATTATTTAAATATTAATGGTAATAGAATTATTTAGTATTTAAATTATTTAAAAATAATTGCAGCGTTTGAAAAATCATGATAAATTATAATAATTATTTGTAAATTATTGTAACCCACTGAAAAATAATATGACTGATATTTAAATTATCTAAAGGAATATTGAACTAAAAAATAGGGTTTTGGACTCGATAATTACCCGATAAAGCCGTCGGTACACCAAAATGTTTCAAAAATTGATCCGGACTTAGATAGTTTGACTAAATAAGTGTCTGTTTATGTCCTATATATATATATATATATATATATATATATATATATATATATTAATGTGTGTGTTTGTGTGCGTGACAATGTGCATAAGCTATATGATGACTGCAAATAGCGGTACTAAGAGTTATGATGCATTATTCTAATTGAAAGAATGATCTTATTAATGATAGGTCGTTGTATTAAAGGTAGAACTAAATCGTGTAAGTGTAAGCAGCAGATCAGACAAGTATCATACCTTTGCATTTACTTTATGCAATGAACATGTGTAAGCTAGTATCTGAACTATTCTTTTTCATTGTTCAAGTATCTTAAACTTTGTATATACTTATGCAATGATTCTGTGTAAGTAAGTTATTAAATTATAATCTATTGTATAAGTTCTTTAACTCTACTATTATAGATCAAGATATATATCCTGTTCGTTAATTTCTAAATTTGGTTATATAAGTGTCCTCACTTGGATAATTGTTGTACTTGTTGATACATACTTATCAAATTATGGTATGTACACATTAATTAAAAGCCGTCTAAGCTATTTGACTCAACTAGACACAAATTTAAAAATATCGTTGAACATGATAAGAAATTATTATTATCCAACAGAATTATTTTAGTTCAGATTCTAGACTAAGTATGAACATCCCGAACATGGAAAACTTTTGTGCGGCAAAGGCGGATATGATGAACGAGAATATCATTCGAACACGTAGTATTGATCAATACAGGGTATAACGGGTTGATCACCCTCCGTGCCCGTAAGTTATGACGGTTTGCGGATGAAGTTCTTTAAAACCTTTTCGAAAATTGAAAATAAAGTTCATAGTATGTCGACTGCTCTCTATTTATAGTCAGTATGTAGTTTCAAAATTTGAAATAGAATTGATATGTTGTGTTGTATTATTTCAGCTTACTTCACAACTGTTGTTTCTGAAAGTAGTATGCACACAAGCCAATCATATTTGATGATAAAGCATATACTTTGTAACAATCTTATTCATTTATTAATAAAAAATATTAATTTTTTAAAGGCTTTTAATTATTTACATGATGCTGCTTTATAATATTTGATAAACCCATAGTTTTAAGCAATGCTTTTAGAATAATGATGATGATCATTCTAATGAGATCTAAATTCTTAGAAATCTTAAAACTAAAATAGTTCCCAATCGTTGGATTACTAAATTAGGGATTAGTGAATACGGATAGATTGGTACATACGTTGCTTGCTCATTGGATGAGGATGATTGATCTAATGATCATTTGTGTGGAGACACTAAAGCAAGTATGTAGGTGCTTATTAGAGAATAAGTTCACTGAACGTGGCTTGCTAAGGAATACCTTATGGAGTTTTACTTTCCTGTCAATAGGAATTCCTGTAGTGATAGTCGTACAAGTGATCATTGGACTTGAGATCATCATTGTATCTTGTGTATAATAAGTTATAATTTGACTTATTCCTTAAGACCCTTAGGGTATATCAAAGGGGATGCTTGGGTATAATAAGTCGTACATGGAGATAATGTATGATCAATAAAGAATTTATCGCTTTTACTAAAAGAAGAGAAATGTTCTATGTGATTCAATAAATGACAACTCAGGAGTCCTTGGCCAAGGTAAAATGAAATTAGAAAGGAGTTTCTAATTTGTATTATTTGGAGTTGAGCATTTAAGAGTCGAAATACATATAATTAAATAAAATAAGACTTGACAGTAATTCCATATCTTATATTTAATTGGAACATTATATGGTGGAAGGATTGAATTGACGGTAACTATTTACTGAAAGGTTCTTTTATGATTAATGTTGAAATCTATATTATCTGGAAAATCGTTGATCGCTAGGAAGGCTTATCTCTATTGTAGAATAAATATTATTTATTTAAATAAATTAATAATTTAATTTATTTATTTAAATAAGATTAGAATTGTTCTAATTGATTTATTCACAACCGGTTTAATATGGAGAACCTAAAGGGTCACACCATAAAAGGAAGAATAATTATTTAAGAAGTTAATGGCATAATCGTAATAATTATTTTATTATATTTAATTTAATCTATGGTGATAGAATAAATTAAATAGTTTGATATTTATTATTTAATATTTTGAAAATATTAAATATAAATTAATAAGAGGAGTCTTATTATTATTATTACTATTATTATTATTTAATTCCTAAATGAGTTTAGAAATTAATTAATAAAAGTACTCTCATATATTCCTAATAAGATTATAAGGTAAATTAATTAAAAGATTTTAATTAATTATTCCTAATAAGATTGAGAGCCTAATTAATTAAAGAAATTTAATTAATTAAAATAAAACCTAATTCCTTAATTGTTAAGGAGGGTTGCCTACATCTATAAATAAAAGGAGTCTTATTATGAGTGTAGGGTGGTTGTTGACTTTTTCACAACATACGTAATTCCAATAGTTGGGAGTGTACACCCCTTTCTATGAGATAACAAAAACTAAAATTTTGTCAAACACCCATCTTCTTGAATCTTTATTCTTTCTTGGTGGATCACCTCTAGAGGTCAAACACTTGGGTGGCTAACATTGATCAAAGGAAGGAACCAAACCCGGTGGATTCAAGTTGAACACGAAAAGGATTGGAGGTGAACTTGTACCTGAGAAAGCTCAAATCTTCAATGGTATGATTCTTGTTCTTTATCTTTTTGTTTAATTAATAATTGCGCATAAATGATGATCCGGGTATATGGTTTGTAAAATTTTAAAACTATGATTTTCCACGTTTTCACATATTTATGCAATTTGATTGCGTTCATGAATATTACAAATCTAACAGTTTCCTTGTAGAAGTGTAGTTCAAAGAAAATATTTACTTCTTTCAGCTAAAGTTTATTATCTGTTATTACTTGCTGGGTAATCGAATGCTCTTCTTGCTATAAATTAAAATGTTTTCAGCTAAGCGTGATCAACCTGAAGGTTCTGCCAAGAACAAAAGAAAAGGAAAGCTGACAGAATAAACTTTATGGCATCTTATGTAATAGTTAGACTTTTTTAAGACAATGATAGTTATTAATTATCATGTAATGACTGTTTAAAGGTTGTGAACCTGGGATTTGACAACTCTGATAATGTATATTAAGTTTGACATTTCTATTATTATTATTATTTTGCTCAAAGAAATGATATCGTGAAGCACCAAGTTTGGGTTTCAAGTACCTAAATTTTGGGGCATCATAGGTTGGTATCAGAGCTTTAGGTTAGAAACCTTAGGTTGGATAGACCTTAGGCAATAACCTTAGGACAGAGGAAAATGTTGAAAATAAAAATAACTCAAATAGAGTTTAAAAGGAGATGAATTAAATAAATTCATCATAAAACAAAATAAAAGATAACTTATATAAAACTATTATTTGTTGTGTGATATATAATGTACTAATCAAGATAACTTATGTGTAGATGTCAGGTGGAAAAGGATTAGGATACCCTCGGATCATAAAGAAGGGGAAAATCTCCATAACCGAGCCAATATCAAAGCCAATAGTTAAAATAGAGGCTCACGTTGAAAGCAACCCTGATGAGGTGGTTATAGTGGAAAACATAGTACCAGAACCAAAAACGGTGGTACTAACAGATAGTGATTCAGACACTAAAGTTGAAGCCGATCAAGCATCAATGGAAGTGCAGAATCTGAGAAACAAGGTTTCTTCTCTGAAAAAGCTATGGGAAATAGAAAAACTGTTAAATAGTCAATTGAGGAAGGCGTTATTAGAAACAATGGAAGAACAAGATAAGCTTAAAATCCAAATTGATCAGATGGGAGCCAAAAGCAACAAATCATGTGCAGCTCCGAGCAAGGAAGGGAAAAGAAATATAAAAGACCGCGATATAGGAAATTTTGATAGTAACCAAGGGAGCTCTAACAAAATAGATAAGTGTACAAACTGTAAAAAGAAACATGAAGGCTTGTGCAGAAAAGGAGAAAATGTATGCTATAATTGCGGACATGAGGGACATATCTCTCCTCATTGTTCCAATCCAAAGTAAGGGGTATGTTTTATATGTGGGGTGGAAGGTCATCAGGCGAAATGTTGTCTAAGATCAAGAAAAGGCGTAGAAAATAATTAGGATAAGTATTATTTGAATATGTGTGTCCAATGTTGTATATATGATACGTATGTGTGTGTAATGTAATGTTCTCAACTTTTGTATAAGTTGTACCATCGATTCCCAACTTTTGAGGTCAAAAAGGTATAGTGGATGCTTATAGCAGTATGTGTATGCTATGAAAAATACTATGGATTAGTTGAATGAATATGAATATATGTTTTATTAAGGAAATAAGATTTTATGAATCTATATGCTAACTGGTTAATACAGTAAACCAAGTTTTCAAAATCTAATATTTTGAGTACATGATTATTTGAGTAGAAATTAAGTGTTACATGTCAAATGAATACGATAATGCTTAGAAAGTAAGTTAATAAAGAATAATTTATGATATGATTTAATCAGATAATGCCGCCAAGAAGACGAAATCGAAACCAAAGGGCAGAAGAATTTGTCAACAATACTGGAGGACAACCAGACCCTATGTAGAACTTTGCGAACATGGTAGCTCAAACCATGTAACATGGAATGCCAGCCGCGAAAAATCAGTCAGACAATCGCTTGGCAAATTTTAAAGACTTCAAGACAGTAGGACCACCAGAATTTAGAGGGACAACTGACCTTGTAGAAGCCCAAACTTGGGTTAAGGAGATAAAAAAAGTGTTTGTGATTGCTAGGGTAGCTGAGGAGCAAAAGACGACTTTTTTCATGTATATGATGAAAGGGGAGGCGAATTTTTGGTGGGAGGCAAATCAAGCTAGGGCCGAAGAAGGAGTGGTTACTTGGACTAGATTTAAGACATTATTCTTCGAGAACTATTTCTCGTCTAGTATGCAGGCTAGGATGGAGGTGAAGTTTTTAGAATTGAAGCAGGAGAACATGACAGTTTCTGAATATGCCGCAAAGTTTAACGAATTAGCTAGGTTTGCTCCACATCAAGTTGATACGGAGGCAAGGAAGGCAAGGAGGTTTGAGATGTGATTAAAACCATGGCGATACAACAAAGTGGTGGTGTTGTAGATCAATACTTTTGCAGCACTCATGGAAAAGGCTATCATAGCCGAAGAGGGGAGTGAGGCCATAAGCCTCTATAACAAAGAGAAAAAGAACAAGGGTAAGGTCGAGGGAGTTGTGAAGGCAGAAACAAGTAGTGGAAGTAGGAATGAGAAAAGAAAAGGGAATAATTTCGGGAACACCAAAATTAAACAAGAAGGTGCAAAAAAGCAGGTTGTGCAGTGTGGGAACTGTGGAAAGAATCACTCAGGGGAATGTTTAAAGGAAAAGTTTGTGTGCTACAAGTGCGGGCAGAAGGGACATATCTCTCCCAACTTCCCTAATCCAAGAATGAAAAGCGGGTGTTTTCTGTGTGGATCAATAGAGCACAAGGTGAAGAATTATCCAAAAAGGAGAATGGATGCAGGGAGTGTGAATACGGTGAAAAGCAGTGGAACATTGGCGATCACGGGACCAATTTCAACCAACAAACCAACAAAATTAACCACAAGAGTCTTCAATATGACCTTTCAGGATACCGTAGTAGCCGGGAATGGAATTCCAGGTATTATTCGAATAAAATTTATTTTCTTATATATAGTAAAAAAAATTATTAAGAAATTTTGAAGGAGGAATTTGAGTTCTATTAGAAATCAAATTTCCGTTTAATTAGGTAGATAAGCTTTATTCTGAGTAAGTTAAAATTAGTTCGATCAAATCAGATCGAGATCTACTTGCAATGAATGTTTATATTATTTACCCTTATGGGTATAGGTTTTCAAACAGTGATTCCGGGACGAAATCCTTATAAGGGAGGGTGAATGTAATAACCCAAGATTTTGATATAATTAAATAAGAAATTTTGCATATAATTTTTTTTTATTTGTTTTATTTTATTAAAATAAAAGTGGGAGTATGTGCAAGGTAAAGCGTATGTATATATGTGATAAACAATAAAAAATTATTTATTACATGAATGATTGCAAATAATATTTTTTTTAAAAAGAAAAGAAAAGAAAAGAATTGTTGATCGTTATAAATTATATTCTAATAATAAATTAATTTGGTAGTAAAAATATTTTATTAATTATTTTCATGAAAATATGATTAATGTATTATTTAAATAATATATGAATTGATTATTAGAATTATTATAATAATAATTTTATTATATGAATTTATCTAGATTAGTTAAGTAAATTATTTTAACTTAATTAAAAATGGTATATATGATGTAAAGTATGAATATAGATCAAAATCCTAAATTTTGATCTATGTTATGTAGTTTAATGATTTATAGAATTATTGTATAATTGTATTTAAAAGGAATGTATATTTAAGTTATGAATAATAAGAAATTATTTTCTTAAGAAAATTTAAATATTAGTATTAACTATATTTGTAATCAAATATATGTAAATTCATTAATTCGATTCATGATTATAGATTTTAAATATAATTATGATTATTAACATAATTATATGTATATATGTTAAGAATTTAATTACTTATCATATTTACATAATAACATAATAATCGATTATGTTGTTATTTAAATGAAAGTGTGTATATTATGTGATTATGGATAATTATTAGAAAACCCTAATTCATAATTTGGGAACCCTAATAATATCATGAAACCCTAATGCAATTAATAAACCCTAATTTCTAAAATTAAAAAGCCTAATTTTTCTATTGTAAAAATTAAATTAGAAATCCTAAAATAATTAATTTGCTAAAAACTTAGGGTTAAACCCTAAGGGTTGAGATAGAATGCCATTAAATTTGTTAGCTAAATGACCAAATTACCCTTTTTAGCATTTTTATAAGGTGGAGTATAGATCTTGCTATATCTTAGTTGCCTACCAACTCCAAGATACACCATGTGACAAAAAAATCAATACATATCAGCCTAATTACATCAGCCAATACAATGCATCCATGATATAAATAGATTAAGAAAGAGAAAAGTTCACATTTTTATCCCATTTGTTCACAAATACACAACCACGCCTCTCACTCTCTAGACCCATGAAATTCTTAAACATTTTAGTCCTTTATCAAGTCCCTACCACATCAAGATCAGATTAGAAAGCCTAGAATCAAGATTGATCAAAGTAAGGTATAAACCCTATAACCTAGAATCTGATTTTACTTGATATGTTAAAAGGTATGTTTTTGTGTTTAAACATATTATACGATATGTTAATAAGTGATCTGGGTTGGTAAATTATAGATCTATAACATCTAAATGCACGAAATAGAAGTTTTTAAAAATCTGGAAAATGTTATCTGACAGTCGAATGTCAGACATCATAGATCAGTGATCTATGATGGATGGGCAAACCTCGTTGACCGACCATTACTTTACAAATTTGGCTAACCCAAAACTTGCCCAGAAATGCCTGAGAAGAAGTTCATGGGCTTAGATCTGTCAGTTGTTTATTGATATGAATCTGTTATTGTATCTATGTTGTATTATGGTATATGGACTACACGTTTATGCCTTTAGATCACCTAATTGATAAACAGAATGGATTTAGTGGACGGTCAAACCAGGCAGAAGGATCACAAAATACGTTTTCTGAGTAACCCAGAAAACTTATGAACGTGACTTCTGACATGGTTTGACCGGACCATATATTGTGATTTAGTTGTTGTTAGGATGATTTAATGTGATAGATATGTTCCCTTACATGTGGGACTACAATCTGGAACCCTAAGAACACCATAACACTACATGGATTGCAAGTTGTGGAAGCCCAAAAGTGGCTAGTCGAACTGTTCTTCATTTCTGGGTAACCCAGAAAATGAAGAACAGCTCTAACAGCTACGTTGCAAGCCTAGATCTCACTTGTGTGATGCAATTGGACCATGATTGTTGCTGATACTTGTAGTGTTACATCAACACTACAAGATCAATGTCATAGCTTGCCAAGAAACATCAAAATCTGATAATTATGAGTGGTCAAAGTAGCTACCTTGAACACTGCATATGAATGCTCTTGAGGCTCAAGAACACCTTAGGCGACGGTTTCTGTTGCTAAAGGCTATAGCGACAAATTTATTAATTTTAATTAATTTAATTTCCAAAAATTAATTAAAAATAGAAAATAATTTCTTAAAATTCCAAAATTAGTTTTAAAAATTATTTTAAGTTATAAAAACTAACTTTTAATAATTTGACAAAATTTTCATTAAAATTAATATTTATTTGAATATTAATTATATTTAATTTATTTAATAAATGTATTAAATAAATAGATTAAAAATAATTTTATTATATTAAAAATTATTTTAAATGATAATAAAGTATTTAATAATATTTTAAGTTATAAAACATAACTTTTAATATTTTAGGGTAAATTTCATTAATTATTTAATATTAATAGTATTAGATTTTTTTAATTATTATATTAAATAAATAGGTTAAAAATGATTTCAAAATTATAAAAATAATTTTAAATGAAAATAATGAGTTTAAAAATATTTTAAGTTATAAAATGTGACTTTTAATATTTAAAGGAAAATTTTATTAATAATTTAATAGTAATGATATTAGATTTATTTAATAAATGGTTTAAAAATGGTTTTATTAATTTAAAAGTCAGTTAAAAAAGGATATAAATTATTAAAAAATATTTTAAGTAATAATAAATGACTTTTAATATTTTGATAAATAGTACATTAATATTTAAATATTAATGGTAATTATTTAAAAATAATTTTAAATATTTTAAAAATCATTTAAGGGGAATAAAAATGTTTTAAAAATATTATGAGTTATTATAAATAACTTTAATATTTTGGCAAGGATTTTATTAATAATTTAATATTATTTAAATATTAAAGATAATAGAATTATTCAGTATTTAAAAATAATTCCAGTGTTTGAAAAATCATTATAAATTATAATAAGTATTTGAAAATTATTGTAAGCCACTAAAAAATAATATGACTGATATTTAAATTATCTAAAGGAATATTGAACTACAAAATAGGGTTTTGGACTCGATAATTACCTGATAAAGCCGTCGGTACACCAAAATAATTCAAAAATTGATCCGGACTTAGATAGTTTGACTGGATAAGTGTCTGTTTATGTCCTAATGATTGATATATGTAAGATCCCAACTTATTAATGAATAAAATCAAATTTTCTCTAATTATTATTGTGAATAATAAGGTGTTAATTTGATATAATATTTTGGTTATGGGAAAAATGTGCAATTTTTACAAAATAAACAAGTGGTTATAAAATATTCATTTTGACGGAGAATATTCGTTTGGTCGTGGAATATTCTTTCTGTTGGGAAATATTAGTACGACAGCGCAACTATTTGTGGGCCCCATAACGAAAAACAGTTGGATGTAGATAACTACAAAAATTGAGTTTTTATAAATAACGGCGTAGTTGTTACCGTTAACACTGTTGGAATACCCGGTGGTTAAAATACAGTAATACGCGTGGTTGCACAGTAGCACACGGATTGCACAGTATTTTTGAATTATTGATTCTTACGAAGGAAGGCACTACTCAATAATTGTTACAGTAGTTACTGTTCAATATTTTATTTTATTGATTCAATAATTGCTGCATTGATATTTTATATTATTGTTGTTTCAATAATTGTCACTGCACACTATTTTCCATTATCAGATCAATAATTCATATTATTTGAATAATATTATTAGATAGCATTATTGGTAATATCTAAAAAGTTCTGTCTAAGGAGAGGTTTGGTCACCTAATTGCGCGCTAGTAAGGAGAAATCCTTATTGGAAAGCCCCCTCTTTCCTGGGAATGGCCTGGTTGTCATAAATGTGATTCTGTAATATTAATTGTGAATAATTAATTATTGATTCATATGATAAGGAAATATTTATTTTATGTGAATATAAATGTTGGATATATTTTGTGGTTAAAAATGAAGGAGTTAATGTTGAGGTGTTTTATCAGTATTTTTGTCGGAATGGAGGTATTAAAAATCAATCAGGATTTTTGAGATATATTGCGGGGATTATAATTTTTAATCCGACCGTTGGATTGTTGTGATTTTTAAATATGTTATACATATATAAGTTGAGTATATATCCACAAATTGTGAACTGTTAAAAATGAACGTATAATTTGTTATGAATTTTAAGAGATGACTGGTTCAAAAATTATTGAAGTTTCACAATTTATCATTTTGGTGGAAAATTCTAGAATTGATGGGCCCCACTTTTGGTTGGTAAAAATGTGCTGAGATTTTTATTCAAATGTGTTGGGTGGGAATAGTAGCAGGTAAAGCAGGTTGCAGGTTAAGTCTACTTCGGCGTGCTAATATTTTCCTATAAATAGAGGGCTAAGTTAGAATTGAAAATCACACCAGAAACAAGTTTTCTCTATTTCTCTCTCTAGATTATTGAGTATATTTTGTGAGTATTTAGATACTTTATGAGTTTCTATTCATCAGTGCAAGTTTCCTTCAGCCTTATACCGATATTCCGATCAGAAGTACTGATATTTTGAGGTAAGGGGTGTTATATTCTTCTTAAAATGATATTTTCTTCAATATCATTATACCAAAATGTTGGTATGAATTTTTTTATCAAATTTAAAACTTTTTGTGTCGAGATTACTATTCACGTATACGTTACTATTCACGTATGCGGCACTATTCACAAATACGACACTATTCATCAAAAAATAAAATTTTCTTCTTTTTGTCCAAGTTGTCTATTATGGTTACTATCTTTGATTGTATCCATGTTTTGATCTTTATTTTTGAATTCTACTTCAAAATTGGTTATTATGGGGTATTATTGAACTTGGATAAACTGTAATACGAATCCCTAATATTTGTTCTTTTATCTCACTGGATTCGTTTTCTTTAAAATATTTTTCATCATCCTCAGTCCTAAATGATGATACTACTGAATATCTTTGGCCTTTAGTGCAAAGATGTATGATTACCTGATGAATATCTTTGGCCTGTAGTGCAAAGATTAACAGGTGTTGAGATGGACATGACTAACTGGTGATACAAATGAATATCTTTGGCTTGTAGTGCAAAGATGAATATTTGATTCAAGATGTATATTGATTGATATTACAGGTATAAAATATTGATGATGGACTTTTAAATCTTAGAAGAAAGTAGAATTCTTTCTCTACTTGACTTTTCTAATGGATTGTTGTTTCCAATGCAGTTGTTGATCTAAAACTTGTTGTCTATTATATTTTATCAGATTTTCCCTGTTGAAGACGAACGATAATTTGTTGTATATTATCTTAGTCATAATATTCCTTACTGAGCTAGTTGAGCTCACGCTTTTTGTTCCATTTTCTTCTTAGGAGGAGATAGTATAGCAGGAACTAGCCAGGGTATGGGGTGACGATTTTAGAAAGTTGTTTAGCAGTCCTCACTATTTTTATAAAATAGTGTATCAATAATTATAATGAGGACTCCTTTTGAGTTTTTATACTCTCTATTTGTATTCAAACTCACAGTATATGTGTTGTCGTATTTTGCACGACAATTGTATTACTGAGGTTGTATTTGTTTTTGTATCATGTATTTGGCGACTCAGAATGGGTGATGTATACTTGTTTTGAGGGCGTCACAGTTGGTATCAAAGCTTAGGGATATGATCCCTGACCGAGATGTGAGACAAGAACTGGGAGGGAAGAGACGGGGAATTCCTTCGCAAGTATGACTTGACTAAGTTTATTTGGTATATATTTGGTCGGTCAGAGTATATGGATAATATATGACATGACTATTAACCCTTGTTTTATGGCAGTATTTTAGAATGGCAGCTGAGAACGTTAATAATAGAGTGACTTAGACCGTGGAGACACCTTTGATCACCACCCAGGGGAACGTGCAACATGAAGGCAATATTCCTCCTGTAAACAACACTACCGAACAAATTATGAATGATGGGATGTTTAGAAGTTTTTTGTAGTTCATGCAAAACCAATCGAGGGAGACTCGTGCACAAAATACAGGTGGAAATGCTAGCAATGCGCGGCTTGTCACAGCCAAGCAGTTCAAAGAGTTGGGACCACCAAAATTTAAGGGAAAGCCGGATCCGATCATGGCGGAAATGTGGGTCAAGCAAATTACCAAGATATTCGATGTCTTGGGATGCATGGAGGAACAGAAGATTCCATTCGCCACCTTTATGTTCCGCGATGAGGCAGACTACTGGTGAGAGTCTGTGAAGCGTACCCAGCCTAACGCACTCAACATGTCTTGGGAAACATTTCAGAAACTGTTTAATGACAAGTAATTTCCTGAAAGTATTCGTCATATGAAGGAGGTAGAGTTTATTAAACTGGAACAAAACAACATGACGGTGTCCCAGTACGAGGCGAAGTTTGCAGAGTTATCCAGGTTTGCACCTCATTTGGTAGAGAATGAGGACCGAATGACGAGGATGTTCTTGAGAGGTCTAAAGCCCGAGATTCGACAATATCTTATATCTCATAAATTTTCTTTATATTCACATGTTGTAAACAGGGCTCAATTATTAGAGAGAGATAATGAGTATGTTCAACCGAGGGACCACAACCAGGGTCATATCGGTGGCAGCGGTCATCGGAGCAATAAAAACCAGCAGGGAGGAAAATATTCGGACAAAAGCGATAATCACTCTGGTGGTAATCGTGGCCGTGATAATAGAAGGAGTGAGTCAGGAGGGGATTTCAAAAGGAGAAGGTATAGCAATGATAACGTGAAGATATCAGCACCAACATCAACTGCTTCTAGGGGAGGAGAACAAGCACCGGTCGTATGTTACAAATGCGGGAAAGAGGGACACATCAGCCCAAACTGCCCACAACAGTTAAAGATATGTTATAACTGTGGAAAGGAAGGTCATATAGCTAAAGATTGTCTTGTTGCGAAACCAAGTTCAATGGGGATAGTGACTCCGAAGGCTGTTCTGAACAAGTCAAAGTCAGTGGTTCCTAGAAGGGAGTTTGTCGTGACTACCCAAAACGCGAGGAACCCGAACGAGGTGATCACGGGTAAGCTAATCATAAACTCTTGCAAAGTTTATACCTTATTAGATACCGGTTCTACCCATTCTTTTATCTCTCCTTCTTGTGCTCAACGTTTGAACTTGACTCCAGAGAAATTAGACTTTGACTTATCCGTTGAAACTCCGTTAGGAGAAACTTTCGTTACATCTACTGTTTATTCATCCGCTGAAGATTAAAATTGAGGATATTCCGAAGACTGCCTTCAGAACTCGGTACGGGCATTACAAATTCATAGTCATGTCTTTTGGATTGACTAATGCTCCTGCTGCTTTCATGGATATGATGAACCGTGTATTCAAGGAATATTTGGATCAGTTCGTTGTTGTCTTTATTGATGACTTCCTCATCTATTCCAAAAGCCGTGAAGATCATGAGCACCATTTGAAGCTGGTACTACAAAGGCTTCGCGATAACAAGCTATATTTCAAGCTGAAGAAATGCGAGTTCTGACTTGAGGAAGTAGCATTTCTTGGGCATGTGGTGTCAAAACATGGAGTATCTGTCGACCTGGCGAAGATTGAAGCCATACAAAGTTGGGAGCAACCAAAGTCTGTGACCGAAGTACGTAGCTTTCTGGGCTTACCTGGTTACTATCGGAGATTCGTGGAAGGATTTTCTCGAATTGCTACTCCATTAACTCAGCTGAATCGTAAAGATACAAAATTCGATTTGAGCGAGAATTGTGAGATGAGTTTTCAAGAACTCAAGAGGAGACTCATTTCGGCACCTGTTCTGACAATACCATCTGGTTCGGATGGATTTGTTATCTACAGCGATGCTTTAGGCAAAGGGTTAGGATGTGTTCTCATGCAACATGGAAAAGTCATAGCCTATGCCTCGCGACAACTCAAAGAATATGAGAGGAATTATCCAACTTATGATTTGGAGTTGGCAGCAGTCGTTTTTACGTTGAAGATCTAGAGACACTACCTGTATGGGGAGAAAGTGGAGATCTATACAGATCATAAAAGCCTCAAATATTTCTTCACCCAAAAGGAACTCAATATGCAGCAACGACGTTGGCTCGAGCTGCTGAAAGATTACGATCATACCATCCAATATCATCATGGAAAAGCAAACGTAGTAGCTGACGCATTGAGTAGAAGATCATATGCGGGTACGAATGCAATGTTGTTAACACAAAGGCCCATTTTGTATGAGTTACAAAGGATGGAGATAGAGATGAAGGCTCCAAGTACCTACATGATGATATCAAACATACGAGTAGAATCGACTTTAATCAATAAAGTTAAAGCTGCTCAAGCTACGGACATGGAGCTGATGCGTATGAAGAAGAAAGTGCAAGAAGGTGCTATTCCAGAAGCAAGAATTGATGAAGAAGAAAATCTTCGAGTCAACTCAAGACTTTGTGTTCCTAACGATTTTGACTTGAAGCATAGAATCATGATGGAGGTACACAACACACTATTTACAATCCATCTTGGGAGTACCAAAATGTATCACGATTTTTGACATACATTTTGGTGGAGCAATATGAAAAGAGAGATCGCGGAGTTTATCTCGAGGTGTTTAACTTGTCAACGTGTAAAGGCGGAGCATCAAGTACCAAATGGTCCATTGCAACCACTTGAGATTTCGAAGTGGAAGTGGGAACACATTACCATGGATTTCGTTACGGGTCTTCCCAAGGTTTCTCAAGGCATATATGCGATTTGGGTTATTGTTGATAGATTAACCAAGTCTGCCCATTTCTTGCCTATACGTGAAACTTATTCCCTTGAACATCTTGCTAGTATGTACGTAAATGAGATTGTAAGATTGCATGGCATGCCAGTATCTATAGTTTTGGATCGTGACCTAAGATTCACTTCACGATTTTGGGTTAGCTTGCAGAAAGCTATGGGCACGGATTTACGATTCAGTTCGGCATACAATCCTCAAATGGACGGACAATCAGAGAGGGCTATTCAAACTCTTAAAGATCTATTAAGACTATGTGTCCTAGATTTCAAAGGGAGTTGGGATAAGTATCTACCATTGATGGAATTCTCCTATAACAACAGTTATCAGGAAAGTATAGGTGTGGCTCCATTCGAGGCGTTGTATGGAAGAAAATATCGTTCTCCAGTATGTTGGGACGAGGTGGGTGAAGCAACATTGTTGGGACGAGAGTTGGTACGAATGACTACAGAGAAGATCCAAACGATTCGACAACGTATATAAACGGCACAGGATCGACAAAAGAGTTATGCGGATCTTCATTGGAAGGGCATGGAATTTAATATTGGGGATCATGTATTGTTACGTGTTGCACCATGGAAGGGAGATACAAGATTTGGGAAGAGAGAAAAGCTCAATCCACGATTTGTTGGTCCATTTAAAATTATTGACCGAATAGGAAATGCGGCCTATAGACTCGCATTACCTCCAAGTATGTCTCGTGTTCATAATGTTTTTCACATATCTATGCTTCGTAAATATGTTAAAGGCCCGAACCACATCATTGAGTTAGAACCAGACGAAATAGCCGAAGATTTAACGTACGAGGAGGTACATGTTAAGATCTTGGATAGGAAAGAGCATGTCTTACGCACGAAGGTTATACCACAAGTTAAGGTTTTGTGGAGAAACCATGCTATTGAAGAAATAACCTGGGAGTTAGAATCAAAAATGAAAGCAAGGTATCCCCACCTTTTCGAAACACCAGGTACGTACGTCAATTTCAAGGACGAAATTTCATAAGGAGGGGAGGTTGTAAGACCCCGACTTATTAATGAATAAAATCAAATTTCCTCTAATTATTATTGTGAATAATAAGGTGTTAATTTGATATAATATTTTGGTTATGGGTGAAATGTGCAAATTTTGAAAAATAAACAACTGGTTATAAAATATTCATTTTGTCAGGAAATATTCGTTTGGTCGTGGAATATTCTTTCTGTCGGGAAATATTCGTACGACGGCGCAGCTATTTGTGGGCCCCATAACGGAAAACGGTTGGATGAAGATAACGACAAAAATTGAGTTTTTATAAATAACGGCGTAGTTGTTACTGTTAACACTGTTGGAATACCCGGTGGTTATAATACAGTAATACGCGTGGTTGCACATTAGCACACGGATTGCACAGTATTTTTGAATTATTGATTCTTACAAAGGAAGGCACTACTCAATAATTGTTACAGTAGTTACTATTAAATATTTTATTTTATTGATTCAATAATTGCTGCATTGATATTTTATATTATTGTTGTTTCAATAATTGTCAATGCACAGTATTTTCCATTATCAGATCAATAATTCATATTATTTGAATAATATTATTAGATAACATTATTGGGAATGTCTAAAAAGTTCTGTCTAAGGAGAGGTTTGGTCACCTAATTGCGCGCCAGTAAGGAGAAATCCTTATTGGAAAGCCCCCTCTTTCCTGGGAATGGCCTGGTTGTCATAAATGTGATTCTATAATATTAATTGTGAATAATTAATTATTGATTCATATGATAAGGAAATATTAATTTTATGTGAATATAAATGTTGGATATATTTTGTGGTTAAAAATGAAGGAGTTAATGTTGAGATGTTTTATCAGTATTTTTGTCGGAATGGAGGTATTAAAAATCAATCAGGGTTTTTTAGATATATTGCGGGGGTTATAATTTTTAATCCGACTATTGGATCATTCTGATTTTTGGATATGTTATACATATATAAGTTGAGTATATATCCACAAATTTTGAACCGTTAAAAATGAACGTATGATTTGTTATGAATTTTAAGAGATGACTGGTTCAGAAATTGTTGAAGTTTCAGAATTTATCATTTTGGTGGAAAATTCTAGAATTGGTGGGCCCCACTTTTGTTGGTGAAAATGTACTAAAATTTTTATTCAAATGTGGTGGGTGGGAATAGTAGCAGGTAAGGCCATCAGGTTGCAGGTTAAGTCTGCTTCGGCGTGCTAACATTTTCCTATAAATAGAGGGCTAAGTTAGAATTGAAAATCACACCAGAAACAAGTTTTCTCTCTTTCTCTCTCTAGATTATTGAGTGTATTTTGTGAGTATTTAGATACTTTGTGAGTTTCTATTCATCAGTGCAAGTTTCCTTCAGTCTTATATCGATATTCCGATCAGAAGTACTGATATTTTGAAGTAAAGGGTGTTATATTCTTCTTAAAATGATATTTTCTTCAATATCATTATACCAAAATATTGGTATGAACTTTTTATCAAATTTAGAACTTTTTGTGTCGGGATTACTATTCACGTATACGTTACTATTCACGTATACGGTACTATTCACGAATACGGCACTATTCACCGAAAAATAAAATTTTCTTCTTTTTGTCCAAGTTGCCTATTATGGTTACTATCTTTGATTGTATCCATATTTTGATATTTATTTTTGAATTCTGCTTCAAAATTGGTTATTATGGAGTATTATTGAACTTGGATAAACTATAATACGAATCTCTAATATTTGTTCTTTTATCTCACTGGATTTGTTTTCTTTAAAATATTTTTCATCATCCTCAGTCCTAAATGATGATACTACTGAATATCTTTGGCCTGTAGTGCAAAGATGTATGATTACCTGATGAATATCTTTGGCCTGTAGTGCAAAGATTAACAGGTGTTGAGATGAACATGACCAACTGGTGATACAAATGAATATCTTTGGCTTGTAGTGCAAAGATGAATATTTGATTCAAGATGTATATTGATTGATATTACAGGTATAAAATATTGATGATGGACTTTTAAATCTTAGAAGAAAGTAGAATTCTTTCTCTACTTGACTTTTCTAATGGATTGTTGTTTCCAATGCAGTTGTTGATCTAAAACTTGTTGTCTATTATATTTTATCAGATTTTCCCTGTTGAAGACGAACGATAATTTGTTGTATATTATCTTAGTCATAATATTCCTTACTGAGCTAGTTGAGCTCACGCTTTTTGTTCCATTTTCTTCTTAGGAGGAGATAGTATAGCAGGAACTAGCCAGGGTATGGGGTGACGATTTTAGAAAGTTGTTTAGCAGTCCTCACTATTTTTATAAAATAGTGTATCAATAATTATAATGAGGACTCCTTTTGAGTTTTTATACTCTCTATTTGTATTCAAACTCACAGTATATGTGTTATCGTATTTTTCACGACAATTGTATTACTGAGGTTGTATTTGTTTTTGTACCATATATTTAGCGACTTAGAATGGGTGATGTATACATGTTTTGGGGGCGACACAATATATATATATATATATATATATATATATATATATATATATATATATGTGTGTGTGTGTGTGTGTGTGTGTGTGTGTGTGTGTGTGTGTGTGTGTGTGTGTGTGTGTGTGTGTGCGTGTGCGTGTGTGTCTGACAATGTGCTTAAGCTATATGATGACTGCAAATAGCAATACTAAGTGTTATGATGCATTATTCTAATGAAAGAATGATCTTATTAATGATAGGTCGTTGTATTAAAGATAGAACTAAATCGTGTAATTGTAAGCAGCAGACTAGGCAAGTATCCTACCTTTGCATTTACTTTATGCAATGGACATGTGTAAGCTAGTATCTGAACTATTCTTTTTTATTGTTCAAGTATCTTAACCTTTGTATGAACTTACGCAATGATTCTGTGTAAGTAAGTTATTAAATTATATTAAATAAATAGGTTAAAAATAATTTCAAAATTATAAAAATTATTTTAAATGAAAATAAAGAGTTTAAAAATATTTTAAGTTATAAATGTGACTTTTAATATTTTAAGGAAAATTTCATTAATAATTTAATATTAATGATATTAGATTTATTTAATAATTATATTAAATAAATAGTGTAAAAATTATTTTATTGATTTAAAAATCATTTAAAAAGGATATAATTTATTTAAAAATATTTTAAGTAATAATAAATGACTTTTAATATTTTGTTATATAATACATTAATATTTAAATATTAATGGTAATTATTTAAAAATGATTTTAAATATTTTAAAAATCATTTAAGGGGAATAAAAATGTTTTAAAAATATTATGAGTTATTATAAATAACTTTAATATTTTGGAAAAGATTTCATTAATAATTTAATATTATTTAAATATTAATGATAATAGAATTATTTAGTATTTAAATTATTTAAAAATAATTTCAGTGTTTGAAAAATCATGATAAATTATAATAATTATTTGAAAATTATTGTAAGCCACTGAAAAATAATATGACTGATATTTAAATTATCTAAAGGAATATTGAACTGCAAAATAGGGTTTTGGACTCGATAATTACCCGATAAAGTTGTCGATACACCGAAATATTTCAAAAATTAATCCGGACTTAAATAGTTTGACTAGATAAGTGTATGTTTATGTCCTAATGATTGATATATATATATATATATATATATATATATATATATATATATATATATATATATGTGTGTGTGTGTGTGTGTGTGTGTGTGTGTGTGTGTGTGTGTGTGTGTGTGTGTGTGCGTGTGTGTGTGTGTGTGCGTGTGTGTGACAATGTGCTTAAGCTATATGATGACTGCAAATAGCGGTACTAAGAGTTATGATGCATTATTCTAATTGAAAGAATGATCTTATTAATGATAGGTCGTTGTATTAAAGATAGAACTAAATCGTGTAACTGTAAGCAGCATATCAGACAAGTATCCTACCTTTGCATTTAGTTTATGCAATGGACATGTATAAGCTAGTATCTGAACTATTCTTTTTCATTGTTCAAGTATCTTAAACTTTGTATATAGTTATCCAATGATTCTATTTAAGTAAGTTATTAAATTATAATCTATTGTATAAGTTCTTTAACTCTACTATTATAGATCAAGATATATATTATGTTCGTTAATTTCTAAATTTGGTTATACAAGTGTCCTCGCTTGGATAATTGTTGTACTTGTTGATACATACTTATTAAATTATGGTATGTACATATTAATTAAAAGTCGTCTAAGCTATTTGACTCAACCAGACACAAATTTAAAAATATCGTTGAACATAATAGGAAATTATTGTTATCCAACAGAATTATTTTAGTTCGGATTCCAGACTAAGTATGAACATCCCGAACATGGGAAACTTTTGTGTGCCAAAGGCGGATATGATGAATGAGAATATCATTCGAACACGTAGTATTGTTCAATACATGGTATAACGGGTTGATCACCCTCCGTGCCCGTAAGTTATGACGATTTACGGATGAAGTTCTATAAAACCTTTTCGAAAATTGAAAATAAAGTTCATAGTCTGTCGATTGCTCTCCATTTATAGTCAGTATGTAGTTTTAAAATTTGAAATAGAATTGATATGTTGTGTAGTATTATTTTAGCTTACTTCACAACTGTTGTTTCTGAAAGTAGTATGCACACAAGCCAATCATGTTTGATGATAAAGCATATACTTTGTAACAATATTATTCATTTATTAATAAAAAATATTAATTTATTAAAGGCTTTTAATTATCTACATGATGCTGCTTTATAATATGTGATAAACCCATAGTTTTAAGCAATGCTTTTAGAATAATGATGATGATCATTCTAATGAGATCTAAATTCTTAGAAAGCTTAAAACTAAAATAGTTCCCAATCGTTGGATTACTAAATTAGGAATTAGTGAATCCGGATAGATTGGTACATACGTTGCTTGCTCATTAGATGAGGATGATTGATCTCATGATCATTTGTGTGGAGACACTAAAACAAGTATGTAGGTGCTTATTAGAGAATAAGTTCACTGAACGTGGCTCGCTAAGGAATACCTTATGGAATTTTACTTGCCTGTCAATAGAAATTTCTGTAGTGATAGTAGTACAAGTGATCCTTGGACTTGAGATCATCATAGTATCTTGTGTATGATAAGTTATACTTTGACTTATTTCTTAAGACCCTTAGGGTATATCAAAGAGTATGCTTGTGTATAATAAGTCGTACATAGAGATAATTTATGATCGATAAAGAATTTATCGCTTCTAGTAAAAGAAGGGAAATATCCTATGTGATTCGATAAATGACAACCCAGGAGTCCTTGGCCAAGGCAGAATGAAATTAGAAAGGAGTTTCTAATTTGCATTATTTGGAGTTGAGCATTTAAGAGTCGAAATACATATAATTAAATAAAATAAGACTTGACAGTAATTTCATGTCTTATATTTAATTGGGACATTGTATGGTGAAAGGATTGAATTGTACGGTAACTATTTACTCAAAGGTTTTTTTATGATTAATGTTGAAATCTATATTTTCTGGAAAGTCGTTGATCGCTAGGGAGACTTATCCCTATTATAGAATAAATATTATTTATTTAAATAAATTAATAATTTAATTTATTTATTTAAATAAGATTAGAATTGTTCTAATTGATTTATTCACAGCCGGTTTAATATGGAGAACCTAAAGAGTCACATCATAAAAGGAAGAATAATTATTTAAGAAGTTAATGACATAATCGTAATAATAAGTTAAGTATATTTAATTTAATCTATGGTGATAGAATAAATTAAATAACTTAATATTTATTATTTAATATTTTGGAAATACTAAATATAAATTAATAAGAGGAGTCTTATTATTATTATTACTATTATTATTATTTAATTCCTAAAGGAGTTTAGAAATAAATTAATAAAAGTACTCTCATATATTCATAATAAGATTAGGAGGTAAATTAATTAAAAGATTTTAATTAATTATTCCTAATAAGATTGAGAGCCTAATTAATTAAAAAAAATTAATTAATTAAAATAAAACCTAATTCTTTAATTGTTAAGGAGGGTTGCCTACATCTATAAATAAGAGGAGTCTTATTATGGGTGTAGGGTGGTTGTTGACTTTTTCACAACATACGTAATTTCAATAGTTGGGAGTGTACACCCCTTTCTATGAGATAGAAAAACTAGAATTTTGTCAAATAACCATCTATATCTTTGTTGCCTACAACTTACAAGATACACCATGTGACAAAAAAATCAATACATATCAGCCCAATTACATCAGCCAATACATTGCATCCAAGATATAAATAGATTAAGAGAGAGAAAAGTTCACATTTTTAGCCCATTTGTTCACAAATACGCAACCAAGTCTCTCACTCTCTAGACCCACAAAATTCTTAAACATTCAGTCCCTTATCAAGTCCCTACCACATCAAGATCAGATTAGAAAGCCTAGAATCAAGATTGATCAAAGTAAGGTACTGTAAAGCCCTCAAACTCGAGTACTTAAAACCCGAACTCAGTGCTTCACGATACCATTTCTCTGAGCGGAAATAATACTAATAATAATAACAATAATATGAATATCAAACTCAACTTACATTTATCAGAGTCTAATCCCAAGTACGCAACCTTTACTATATTCTTTACATGATATATAATACATATCATTATCTATATATTGTCTAAGTATTACAAAAGACACCATTAAACATGTTTTGTTTGCTTTCCTTTTCACTTGTCCTTGTCTGAACCTTCAAGTTGATCATGCCTAGCTGAAAATATTTAAATTTAAGCAAGGGTGAGCATTTGGGTGCTCATCAAGTAATAACAATTATGAATATATTTAACTGAAAGAAATAAATGTTTTCTTTGTACATCACTTCTACAACAAATTTATAGTTGTGAAATAAACTAAACTGATAATAACAACATAACAATTCTATCTCAAATTTTTGAAACTACATATTGACTATATATATATATATATATATATATATATATATATATGTATTAGTCGACAGATTATGAACATTATTTTTAGTTTTTGCTAAGGTTTAGCAGAACTTCATCTGTAAACCGTCATAACTTACGGGCGTTAGGTTGTACTTCCCATGGGCCCTGTATTGATCAATACTACATTATAAGAACGATAGGATCGTTCACTCTGTCCACCTTGGGCGCATAAAAGTTTTTCAGTGATCAGGATGTTCATACTTAGTCTGGAATCCGAACTAAAACAATTTGATTGGATACAAAAAGGTTTTATCATATTCAATAATATTTCAAAATTTGTGTCTAGCTGGTCAATTAGCTTGGACGTGTGTGTGTGTGTATATATATATATATATATATATATATATATATATATATCAATATGTGATTAAATACAATGATTATCCAAGTGGGGACACTTGTATAACCATGTTTAGAAATTAATGAACATAATATATATCTGAATTACCATATACTAACATGTTGATAAACAATGATCGGATATAGAATATATCACAATGGGGTTAATAATATAGCATAATAATAATATAATTTTAAAACTTCTTACTCATGTCCATTGCATAAAGGAAATGCAAAGGTAAGATACTTGCCTGCTACACTGCTTACAGTTCATAACTTAGTTCTATCTTTATATAACACCTATCAGTAATAAGATCATTTGATCGATTAGAATAACATACTATAACATATAGCACTACTTATTGCAGTCAGTACATAACCTAATCACGTTGTCACATATGTTCCACAACCATTGAATCACAATTTTTGAAACATATCGGTGTATCGACGACTTTACCGGGTAATTATCGAGTCTAAGACTCTGTCATGTAATTCCACATCTGTAAGTATCAGTCATATTATTTTTAAATGACTTATAATAATTTTTAAAATATTTATTATAATTTATTATGAATTTTCAAACACCAAAATCATAATTAAGTGATTTAAATATTAAATAATTTTATTATCATTAATATTTAAATAATATTAATCTTTTAATGAAACCATTGCCAAAAGGTTAAAGTTATTTATAATGACTCAAAATACTTTTAAAGTATTAATATTACCCTTAAATAATTTTTAAAAGAATTAAAATTATTTTTAAATAATTATCATTAATATTAAAGTATTATTGTATTACTTATCAAAATATTAAAAGTTCTTAATCATAACTTAAAATATTTTTAATTCATTTATATTCTTTTTAAATGATTTTTAAATAAATAAAACCATTTTAAAACTACTCATTTAATATATTTATTAAATAAATTTAATATCATTAATATTAAATTAATAATCATTAATATTAAATTATTCATGAAATTATCCTTTAAATACCAAAAGTTATAATTTATAACTTAAAATATATTTAAACACTTTATTTTTATTTATTTTTTTATGATTTTTATAATAATAAAATCATTTTTAAAATAAATTATTTAATATAATTATTAAATAATTCTAATATCTTTAATAGTAAATAATTAATGAAATTTACCTTTAAATATTGAAAGTTATATTTTATAACTTTGAATATTTTAAAACTTATTTATTTTCATTTAAAATGATTTTTTTAATATTAAAATCATTTTTAAACTAATTTATTTAATATAATTATTAAATAAATTTAATATTAATAATATTTAAATAATTAATATTTTTCATGACAAAATATCAAAAGTTATATTTTAAAATCATTTTCTATAATTTTTAAATCATTAATTCTATTTTTCATAATTTATTTAATATATTCAATAACTAACTTAATTATCATTAATATTAATTAATTAATGAAATTCATCACAAAATATTAAAAGTTATCAAAAATAACTTAAATTATTTTCTTATACCATAATATAATTTTAAATGATTTTTCATGTATTAAAATCATTTTTAAATAATTTATTTAATATTATAATTAAATAAATTAAATACTTTTAATGTTTCAAAAATATTAAATATTTATGAAATATATTTAAAATATTTAAAATATAATTTTCGGATTTTAAAATAATTTTTAAGAATTTATTTTGTATTTTTCATAATTAAAAACTATTTAATACTAATTATTTAATAAAAATAATTAATTTTGGAAATAAATTGTCACTAAAGACTACCTATAGCGACAGAACCGTCGCTATAGGTGTTCTTAAGCGTTCTTCATGAAACCTAGATCTTCATCGACAGTGTGTAGGGTGTCTAGTTTGACCAAGCGTAGATCTTCGATCAAAGCGTTTTTGGGCCTGTTGTTAGTCAGATATTGTAGTACTAGTGTACGACTACAAGATCCAAAAACAAACAAGATCATTCAACACATAAACAAAGCGATCTGAGCCTCCAAAGTACCTGTCAGAGCTGTTCTTCATTTCTAGGTTACCTAGAAATGAAGAACAGTTCAAATGCCTTACATTGGGCTCCTATAACTAGTGATTCTTGTAATGTTTGTGTGAGATAATGCATGCAGTGTGTAGCCATAATGTAAGCGAAGAGATCTATCATCTAAAATCCATCTAACAACATTACAGTAACAAGATCTGAGTCGGTCAACCATTGTCAGAACTCACGTTCTTGATTTTCTGGAAATTCCAGAAAACCGAAATCGTGATCCTCCGAGCTAGTTTGACCACCGATTAAATCAAATTTGTGTGCTATTTAGGTGATCCATAAGCCTTAATCTGTAGTCTATATATCATATAACAATCTTGTTACAACAACAGAAACAAAACAATAAACAACTAACATATCAAAGCCTATGAACTCACTGTCAGACCGACCTGGGGAAATCTGGGTTACCCAGAAATCTCCCGGTCAATGCCGGTCAACTACCTTTGACCAAGAATAACTCGATATCTAAACATCAAATGACTGTAATTTAACTTTCAGAACAAAGACCTCATACCAGACTATCTATCCAAAACATAAAACATCAAAAACATTTAACAGCCTGTGATCTACAGGGTCTGACATTCGTTGTCAGACCACAAAAAAATAATTTTCCAGATTTTTGAAAACACCAATTTCGAGCACTTTGATGTTATGGATCTAACATGTGCCAACCCAGATCACTTATATGGACTCTAAACAACATGTTTAACATACAAAAACTAACATCTAACACACGATCAAGGGTCAGATTATAAGTTAGGGTTTTATACCTTACTTGAACAAATCTTGAATCTTGGCTATTGATTTGTTTATGGATTTCGTGGGGCTGGTTTTGGGGACTGATTTGCCTTATAATTTCGTATCTATGAGCTTGAGAGAGTTTAGATTGAGAGTTGGTACAAAATGAGCTAGCAATTGATTTTTCTCTCTCTCTTAAAATCTATTTATAGAAGTTAGATGCAATGAATGGCTGATCTAGAGCTGATGTGCTGGCTGATATCAGTCACATGGCAAGTCAATGGTTGGTCACCAACCACATCATAGCTAGATTTACAAGTTTTGTACAATAATGCAACAAGGGTATAATAGTCATTTGATTTTTCAATTGAATGGCATTATGGTAATCATGGCAAACCCTTAGGGTTTAGGGTTTGGGTTTGGGTTTAAGGTTTGAACCATTTTAGGTTTTACAAGCAAAATTCTAGGATTTCCAAAATTAGGATTTAAAAATAAATAATAATTTAGTTTCCAAAAATATAATTTAGTGTTTACTAAATTTAATTAGTTTTCTAATTCGATTACTTGAACATTTTGGGTTTAAAATTTACTAATTATAATTAACCTTGATCATTAAACAATTAGGGTTTATAATTAGTAAATAGGTTTTTAAAATTACTAACTAGGGTTTGCACAAAAATAAAAATAATATTAGTTTCTGATTTTTTTTGAAAATTAGGGTTTCTTAATCGTGTTTAATTTTCTAATTACATTATACATGAACATTATGATTTTAATGTCCACTAATTAGCATTTAGCTTGCAATTAACAATTAAGGTTACCAATTTAGCAAATTAGGGTTTCTAATTTACAATTAGAGTTTCCCATAATTAGGGTTTTACCTAATTAAGTATAATATCTATAATTATATACATTAACACGATTATCAAACAACTTACACAATTCTTAAAGCCGAATTTGACTTCTTGAATTAGGGTTAACAAATTAATAAAATAGGGTTTTAATATGCTACACTATAATTTACCAACTATTTTCCATACACACATACAGTACATAGTTATAGCACTGAAAAATCAAAATATAATTTTATTATATTATTATTCTCATTCCTTGATAAAAATCCAAAATTAGGATTTGGATTCCATATTAGATTTATCTGGCTTATATACCATTAATAGTTAAGTTAAAATAAATAACTTAATTATTCTAACATAAATTCATATAATAAAATAAATAATTGTTATAATAATTCTAAAAATTATTTTATATATTATTTAAATAATATAAAATCATATTTTCATGAAAAATAATTAATAAAACATTTCTATTGTAAAATTAATTATTATAAGAAAATAATTTATAATAATCAATAATTCTAAAATAAAATTATTTGTAAATATTCATGTAATAAATATATTTTTATTTATCACATAAATACATATACACCTTATCTTGTATAAATCGTCATCCTTAAAAAAAATTATACGTAAAATTTTTGATTTAATTATATAGAAAATATCGGGTTGTTACATTCACCCTCCCTTATAAAGATTCCGTCCCCGGAATCACTGTTTTAAAACCTATACATACTAGGGTACATAACATACATAATCATTACAAGTAGATCTCGATCAAAATTGATCGAACTGATCTTTAACTATTCAGCAAAAAGCTTATCTATCTTATTAAACAGAAATTTGATTTCTAAGAGAACTCAATTTCCTCCGTCAAAATAATTTACTATATATAAGAAAATAATATATAAGAAATAAAATTGATTTGAGTAATACCTGGAGTTGCATCCCCGGCTGCTACAGTTCTTGAACGATCATGTTGAAGACGCTTGCAGTTGATTTCGTTGGTTTGATTGTTGATGTTGATCCCGTCGTCGCCAATGTCCTGCTGCCTTTCCTTGTTTGCGCATTCCTTGCCTTCCTTCTCCTTCTTGGACTGTCTTCCACCTTATACTCCATTGATTCACACTTAAAACACACAGACTTGTCTTTTATCTCCTTTTCTTTTATTGTATAGGTGACAAAACTGTCTTTTGCCCCTTCGTTATCCTAGTTATCACAAACGTTGTTACAGGTCAGTTGATCCTCTAAATCCTAGTAGTACGATTGCCTTGAAGTATTTGACGTTTGTCGTTCGATTATCTGGCTGATCTTTCCGCGGCTGGTACTCCGTTATGCATATCTTGATCGTCCACATTCGTAAAATTCTGTATCGGGTCTGGTTGTCTTCCAGCTTTGTTGATAGGTTCTTCTGTCCGTGTGTTTCCTTTTTGTCTCCTTGGCGGTATTATCACAATTTATTCTTTATTCTAAGCCTTATCGTATACGTATAATCATATAACACAAAACTTTCTATTCGAATAATCATGTACTCAAAATATTAGATTTTGAAAATTTGGTTTTCTGCATAAACCAGTACTCATATAATTAACTAATATCCGTATACCTACTTATTTCATTAACCCATATAGACTCATATTCATAACGCTTGACATATCATAGCACATTCTGCTTTAAACATCCGCTATCCCTTTGTGACTCAAAAGTCAGGAATCACTGCCACATTTATACAAAATTTGAAAAATATTACCTTATACAAACATACGTATCACATACATAACATAGAATTATACATATTCAAGTAATACCAATACTACCTATTTCTTACGCCTCCACTAAGGATCAATTGCTTAGAAATCTGTTTATTCCCATTATCCTCAATAATCCATTCACAGCTAACTACACCTAGTTCGTCCAACTTACCATACATTATGAGTTTAAGAACTCACCATAAACATATGAGTTTAAGAACTCGACATTGACCACATATTCTTTAACTATACTTTACCTATTAGTCATACTATCGTTTCAGGGTCCGGTACTACACTTTTCAAAACAACCACCTCATTGAGGTAACTTTCAATGTGAGCCTCTATTTCAGCTATTGGCTTTGATATTGGGTCGGTTATGGAGGTTGACTTCTTTTTTACGATTTGAGGGTATCCTAATCCTTTTCTATCTGACATATACACACTTAAGTTATCCTGATTATCAACTAATATATACACACATCAATTTATAGTTTTATATAAGTTATCTTTTATTTTGTTTGACGATGAATTTATCCGATTCATCTCTTTTTAAACTCTATATGAGTTATTTGTATTTTCAACGTTTTCCTCTGTTGTAAGGTTATAGCCTAAGGTCTAACCCACCTAAGGTTTCAAACCCTAAGCTCTAATGCCAACTTGTAAAGCCCCCAAACTCGGGTACTTGAAACCCGAACTCGGTGCTTCACGATACCATTTCTATGAACGGAAATAATACTAATAATAATAACAATAATTTGAATATCAAACTCAACTTACATTTATCAGAGTCTAATCCCAAGTACGCAACCTTTACTATATTCTTTACATGATATATAATATATATCATTATCTATATATTGTCTAACTATTACAAAAGACACCATTAAACATGTTCTGTTTGCTTTCCTTTTCACTTGTTCTTGTATGAACATTCAGGTTGATCATGCCTAGCTGAAAACATTTAAATTTAAGCAAGGGTGAGCATTTAGGTCCCCAGCAAGGAATAACAATTATGAATATATTTAACTGAAAGAAATAAATGTTTTCTTTGTACATCACTTCTACAACGAATTTATAGTTGTGAAGTAAACTGAACCGATAATAACAACATAACAATTTTATCTCAAATTTTTGAAACTACATATTGACTATATATATATATATATATATATGTATTAGTCGACAGATTATGAACATTGTTTTTAGTTTTCGCTAAGGTTTAGCAGAACTTCATCTATAAACCGTGATAACTTACGGGCGTTAGGTTTTACTTCCCATGCGCCATGTATTGATCAATACTACATTACAAGAACGAGAGGATCGTTCACTCTGTCCACCTTGGGCGCATAAAAGTTTTCCTGTGATCAGGATGTTCATACTTAGTCTGGAATCCGAACCAAAATAATTTGATTAGATACAAAAAGGTTTTATCATATTCAACGATATTTCAAAATTTGTGTCTAGCTGGTCAATTAGCTTGGACGTGTGTGTGTGTATATATATATATATATATATATATCAACGTGTGATTAAATATAATGATTATCCAAGTGGGGACACTTGTATAACCATGTTTAGAAATTAATGAACAGAATATATATCTGAATTACCATATACTAACATGTTGATAAACAATGATCGGATATAGAATATATCACAATGGGGTTAATAATATAGCATAATAATAATATAATTTTGAAACTTCTTATTCATGTCCATTGCATAAAAGAAAATACAAAGGTAAGATACTTGCTTACTGCGCTGCTTACAGTTCGTAACTTAGTTCTATCTTTATATAACACCTATCAGTAATAAGATCATTTGATCGATTAGAATAACATATTATAACACATAGCACTACTTATTGCAGTTAGCACATAACCTAATCACATTGTCACATATGTTCCATAACTATTGAATCACAAATAAACACATATCTAACCAAATTATCTAAGTCCAGATCAATTTCTGAAACATGTCGGTGTACCGAGGACTTTACCGAGTAATTATTGAATCTAAGAATCTGTCATGTAATTCTACATATGTAATTATCAGTCATATTATTTTTAAATGACTTATAATAATTTTTAAAACATTAATTATAATTTATTATGAATTTTCAAACACCAAAATCATAATTAAATTATTTAAATATTAAATAATTCTATTACCATAAATATTTAAATAATATTAATCTTTTAATGAAACTATTGCCAAAAGGTTAAAGTTATTTATAATAACTCAAAATACTTTTAAAGTATTAATATTACCCTTAAATGATTTTTAAAAGAATTAAAATCATTTTTAAATAATTATCATTAATATTAAAGTATTAATGTATTACTTATCAAAATATTAAAAGTCCTTAATCATAACTTAAAATATTTTTAATTATTTATATCCTTTTTAAATTATTTTTAAATAAATAAAACCATTTTAAAACTATTTATTTAATATATTTATTAAATAAATTTAATATCATTAATATTAAATTAATAATCATTAATATTAAATTATTAACGAATTTTCCTTTAAATATCAAAAGCTATAATTTATAACTTAAAATATCTTTAAACATTTTTTTTTTAATTTTTTTTTTGATTTTTATAATAATAAAATTATTTTTAAACTAACTTATTTAATATAATTATTAAATAATTCTAATATCCTTAATAGTAAATAATTAATAAAATTTACCTTTAAATATTGAAAGTTATATTTTATAACTTAGAATATTTTTAAACTTATTTATTTACATTTAAAATAATTTTTCTAATATTAAAATTATTTTTAAACTAATTTATTTAATATAATTATTAATTAAATCTAATATCAATAATATTTAAATAATTAATATTTTTCATGACAAAATATCAAAAGTTATATTTTAAAATCATTTTTCTATAATTTTTAAATCATTAATTCTATTTTTCATAATTTATTTAATATATTCAATAACTAACTTAATTATCATTAATATTAATTAATTAATGTAATTCATCACAAAATATTAAAAGTTATCAAAAATAACTTAAATTATTTTCTTATACCATAATATAATTTTAAATGATTTTTCATGTATTAAAATCATTTTTAAATAATTTATTTAATATTATAATTAAATACTTTTAATATTTTAAAAATATTAAATATTTATGAAATATATTTAAAATAATTAAAATAAAATTTTTGGATTTTAAAATAATTTTTAAGAATTTATTTTATATTTTTCATAATTAAAAACTATTTATTACTAATTATTTAATAAAAATAATTAATTTTGGAAATAAACTGTCACTAAAGACTACCTATAGCGACAGAACCGTCGTTATAGGTGTTCATGAGTGTTCTTCATGAAACCCAGATCTTCATCGACAGTGTGTAGGGTGTCTAGTTTGACCAAGCGTAGATCTTCGATCAAAGCGTTTTTGGGCCTGTTGTTAGTCAGATATTGTAGTACTAGTGCACGACTACAAGATCCAACAACAAACAAGATCATTTAACACATAAACAAAGCGATCTGAGCCTCCAAAGTACCTGTCAGAGCTGTTCTTTATTTCTGGGTTACCTAGAAATGAAGAACAGTTCAACTGCCTTACATTGGGCTCCTATAACTAGTGATTCTTGTAATGTTTGTGTGAGATAATGCATGAAGTGTGTAGCCATAATGTAAGTGAAGAGATCTATCATCTAAAATCCATCTAACAACATTACAGTAACAAGATCTGAGCCGGTCAACCATTGTTAGAACTCACGTTCTTGATTTTCTGGAAATTCCAGAAAACCGAAATCGTGATCCTCCGAGCTAGTTTGACCACCGATTAAATCAAATCTGTGTGCTATTTAGGTGATCCATAAGCCTTAATCTGTAGTCTATATATCATATAACAATCTTGTTACAACAACAGAAACAAAACAATAAACAACTAACATATCAAAGCCTATGAACTCACTGTCAGACCGACCTGGGGAAATCTGGGTTACCCAGAAATCTCCCGGTCAATGCCGGTCAACTACCTTTGACCAAGAATAACTCGATATCTAAACATCAAATGACTGTAATTTCACTTTCAGAACAAAGACCTCCTACCAGACTATCTATCCAAAACATAAAACATCAAAAACATTTAACAGCCTGTGATCTACAGGGTCTGACATTCGTTGTCAGACCACAAAAAAATAATTTTCCAGATTTTTGAAAACACCAATTTCGAGCACTTTGATGTTATGGATCTAACATGTGCCAACCCAGATCACTTATATGGACTCTAAACAACATGTTTAACATACAAAAACCAACATCTAACACACGATCAAGGGTCAGATTATAAGTTAGGGTTTTATACCTTACTTGAACAAATCTTGAATCTTGGCTACTGATTTGTTTATGGATTTCATGGGGCTGGTTTTGGGGACTGATTTGCCTTATAATTTCGTAGCTATGAGCTTGAGAGAGTTTAGATTGAGAGTTGGTACAAAATGAGCTAGCAATTGATTTTTCTCTCTCTTAAAATCTATTTATAGAATTTAGATGCAATGAATGGCTGATCTAGAGCTGATGTGCTGGCTGATATCAGTCACATGGCAAGTCAATGGTTGGTCACCAACCACATTATAGCTAGATTTACAAGTTTTGTACAATAATGCAACAAGGGTATAATAGTCATTTGATTTTTCAATTGAATGGCATTATGGTAATCATGGCAAACCCTTAGGATTTAGGGTTTGGGTTTGGGTTTAGGATTTGAACCATTTTAGGTTTTACAAGCAAAATTCTAGGAGTTTCAAAATTAGGATTTAAAAATAAATAATAATTTAGTTTCCAAAAATATAATTTAGTGTTTACTAAATATAATTAGTTTTCTAATTCGATTAATTGAACATTTTGGGTTTAAAATTTACTAATTATAATTAACCTTGATCATTAAACAATTAGGGTTTATAATTAGTAAATAGGTTTTTAAAATTACTAACTAGGGTTTGCACAAAAATAAAAATAATATTAGTTTCTAATTTTTTTTTGAAAATTAGGGTTTCTTAATCGTGTTTAATTTTCTAATTACATTATACATGAACATTATGATTTTAATGTCCATTAATTAGCATTTAGCTTGCAATTAACAATTAGGGTTACCAATTTAGCAAATTAGGGTTTCTAATTTACAATTAGAGTTTTCCATAATTAGGGTTTTACCTAATTAAGTATAATACCTATAATTATATACATGGACACGATTACCAAACAACTTACACAATTCTTAAAGCCGAAATTGACTTCTTGAATTAGGGTTAACAAATTAATAAAATAGGGTTTTAATATGCGACACTATAATTTACCAACTATTTTACATACACACATACAGTACATAATTATACAGTACACTATAATTTTGCGTATAAATTTTTTTTTATTTTAAGGATTAGGATTTGTACAAGATAAGGTGTATATGTATTTATGTGATAAATAAATAAATAAATAAATAAATATATATATATATATTATATATATATATATATAAATATATATATTACATGAATATTTACAAATACTTTTATTTTAGAATTATTGATTATTATAAATTATATTCTTATAATAATTAATTTTACAGTAGAAATGTTTTATTAATTATTTTTCATGAAAATATGATTTTATATTATTTAAATAATATATGAAATAATTTTTAGAATTATTATAATAATTATTTATTTTATTATATGAATTTATGTTGGAATAATTAATTTATTTATTTTAACTTAATTATTAATGACATATAAGCCAGATAAATCAGATATGGAATCCAAACCCTAATTTTGGATTTTTATCAAGGAATGAGAAAATATCGGGTTGTTACAGGTATAAACCCTAACCTAGAATCTGATCTTGCTTGATATGTTAAAAGTTATATTTTTGTGTTTAAACATGTTATATGATATGTTAATAAGTGATCTAGGTTGGTATATTATAGATCTATAACATCTAGATGCGCGAAATAGAAGTTTTTAAAAATCTGGAAAAACTGGAAAGTGTTGTCTGACAGTCGAATGTCAAACATCATAGATCAATGATCGTTAATGGTTTTAGTCTTTTAAAAGTTTATAGTTGTAGTATGTTATGTGGACTTTGATCTGAAACTAAAATCAAGCATAGATCATGTATAGATTGCAAGTTATGGATGGTCAAATCTCGTTGACCGACCATGACTTTACAAATCTGAGTAACCCAGAACTTGCCCAGAAACGCCTGATAAAAAGTTCATGGGCTTGGATTTGTCAGTTGTTTGTTGATATGAATCTGTTATTATATCTATGTTGTATTATGGTATATGGACTACATGTTTATGCCTTTAGATCACCTAATTGATAAATAGAGTGAATTTAGTGGATGGTCAAACCAGGTAGGAGGATCACGAAATACGTTTTCTGGGTAACCCAGAAAACTTATGAACGTGACTTCTGACATGGTTTGACAAAACCATATTGTAGACACTCAAAATTTTCTACATACCTGTTACTAACATTGTAGGAGGGCAGAATCGTCTTTCAGAGATAACCCTGGAAGATAGCTCAGTTCAATCCCGGAGACAACCCTGGGATATTCAGGTATTACCATCTCGGAGATAACCTCGAGACATCCAGTTCAGTCCCGAAAACAACACCGGGAGTTTTAGTTTCAACCTCGGAGATAACCCCGAGGAATGTTGTAAGACCCCAAATTATTAATAAATGAAATTTAATTTCTTCTATTTATTATTTTGAAATAGTAAGGGTTGATTTGATTAATGTGGTTAGTTATGGGTGAAATGCGCAAATATTTTAAATAAGCAAGTGGTTATAAAATATTCATTGTTGTCGGGGAATATTCGCTTGGTCGTGGAATATTCTTACTGTCGGAGAATATTCGTACGACGGCGCAGTCTTTTGTGGGCCCCATAACGGAAAGCGATTGGATGAAGAAAACGACAAAAATAAGTTATTTATAAATAACGGCGTAGTTGTTACCGTTAATACTGTTGGAATACCCGGTGGTTAAATCACAGTAATACGCGTTGTTGCATAGTAGCACACGATATTGCACCAATTACTGATTCTTACGTAAGAAGGCACTACTCAATAATTGTTACAGTAATTACTGTTCAATAGTTTATTTTATTGATTCAATAATTGCTGCGTTGATATTTTATATTACTGTTATTTTAATAATTGTCACTACACAGTATTTTCTATTATCGGAACAATAATTCATATTATCTGAATAATATTATTAGATAACATTATTGGCAATGTCTAGAAAGTTCTGTCTAAGGAGAGGTTTGGTCATCTAATTGCGCGCCAGTAAGGAGAGATCCTTATTGGAAAGCCCCCTCTTTCCTGGGAACGGCCTGGTTGCCAGTACTGTGGTTCTGTAATATTATTTGTGTATAATTAATTATTGAATTATATGATGAGGAAAATATTAATTTTATGTGGATATAGATGGAGAAAATTTTTAATGTGACAATTGTTGAAAATTAATATTTTATCTTTTTCTGATAAAATAATTCATTTAAATATATTATTTTAATAATATATTGATGATGATATTTTTACAATGAATGTGGGATATATGAGTATATGAGGAGGAAGAGTATTTTTGTGGCATTAAATGATTAACACATGTTTTGTGTGTTGGTGGACACAATTCTTGACCGAAAATTTATTATTGACTGTAAAATCGCCCGTTTGTGGATTTCGGTCAATTTCTGTTTAGAATTTGGAAAAACTTTCTTCTGCAAAGTTGTAGAGAATTGAATTTCCTATAAAAACTCGCGAGATTTGAATTTTCTGATAAAAGGACTATTTATTATGAATTATTGAAGTTCTGAAGTTCCGAAATAATTGATTTTTGGAAGTTTTATTTATTAGAGTTAAGAAAAACGTTTTTTGGTATTTTGTTGGACATCATTAACATGTGTGGCTGGTGTTTTTGACCAAAGGTGGGCTAAGGAAAATTTGTATAATTATATTAATATTATATTTAATTTTCTGCTTTGGTGTTCTAAGCATTTTCCTATAAATAGGGTGCTTAGGTTAGAATTGAAAATCACACCAGAAACACAAGTTTCTCTCTCTTTCTCTCTCTATATTAGTGAGCGTATTCTTGTGAGTATTCTAATACTTTGAGTATTGCTATACGGTGCAAGTTCAAGTCATAACCTATATCCGGTGTTTCAACTAGAAGTACTGTTTTTGCTGAGGTAAGGGATGTCATTTCTTCTTAAATGATATTATTTTCTTCAATATCATTATGCCGAAGTATTGATCTGAACTTTTTATCAAATTTGGAACTTTTCATGTCGGGGTTACTATTCATGAGTTACTATTCATGAGTTACTATTCACGAGTTACTATTCACCGAAAAATAAAAATTTCTTCTTTTCGTCCAAATATCTATTCTGGATACTAGCTTTGATTGTATCCATGTTTTGATCATTCTTGAATTTTACTTCACTATGATTGTTTATGAGGTATTTTTGGACATGGAATAGCTGAAATACGAATCCTTAATATTTACTCTTTTGTTTCACTGGATTCATTTTCTCTAAAATATTTTTCATCATCCTCAGTCCTAAATGATGATGTTACTGAATATCTTTGGCCTGTAGTGCAAAGATTGATGATTTTATGATGAATATCTTTGACCCGTAGTGCAAAGATGAACAGGTGTTGAGGTGAACATGATCAACTGATGAATATCTTTGGCCTGTAGTGCAAAGATGAATATTTGATTCCAGATATATATTGATTGATGTTACAGGGATAAAATATCGACGATGAACTTTTAAATTCATATATAGAAGATAGTAGTTTGCATTCTCTACTTAACTCTTCTAATGAATTGATGTTTCCGCTGCAGTTGTTGATTTAAAACTTGTTGTCTATTGTATTCTATTAGATTTTTCCCTGTTGAAGACTAAGGATAATTTGTTGTACATTATCTTAGTCATACTATTCTTTACTGGGTTAGTTGAGCTCACCCTTTTCCTTGTTGTTCCATTTTCTTCTCAGGAGGCGAGAATGTAGCGAGTACTAGTCGGAGTGTGGAATGATGGTTCAAGACAGTTGTTTTAGTAGTCCTCACTATTTTGTAAAATAGTGTATCAATAAGTATAATGAGTTCTTAGTTGAGTATGAATACTGTCTAGATGACAATATTTGTATTTAAACTCACAGTATATGTGTTGTCGTATTTTGCACGACAATTGTAATAATAAAGTTGTAGTTATTTTCTGTACCATGTATTTGGCGACTCAGAATGGGTTGGATGGATTGGACCTATTTTGGGGGCGTCACAAATGTAGTTCAAATACCTGAAATCACACCGGAGAAGACCGTTTCATCTCAGAGATAACCCCAACATACTCAGTCTAAGTCCCAGAAATAACACCGGGAAAGATAGTATCAACTTCAGAGATAACCCCGAAAAGTATTGTTGTAGTTTCGAAGATAACTCCGGAGATGCTCATTCCAACCCTTGCAGTCAGCTTTAAGCTCGGAGATAACGCTGAGGCACTTAACTCCAGTCCTAGAGATAACCCCGGGAGGATAGGCCTACCTCAGAGACAAACATGAGGACATTCAACATTTGCAGCAGCCCAATCTCAGAGATAACCGTGAGCAACGACTGCTAAATCAGCCCAAACCGGAGATAACATCGGTGAGGGGAAAAATCATCATTTTACCACCTCGATCCTACATTACACATAGGAATGCCCTACAAGAACCAAAGAGCTCCATTCCCGAGTGACTACTACACAAGACAGCACACCGGATATAATTTAAAGCCTGAAGACCAAGGGCATGGTCCCATCCTCCTGACTTCGTACAACCTCTAATCCCATGTCATTGTGTAGCTCTCAACAACAGCATGCTGTAAAAGGTCTTATACACCTCGATCAAATGCCTGGATTGAAGTTCTGAAAGTTCAAGCGGATATCACATTGCATGCGTGCACGTAGTTCGAGACAACGGGACTCGCGGAGCCCGGGCAGCCCGGGCAGCCGCAGGTGCATCTGCGGCTGCCGCAGGTACACCTACGGCTCCCCCCTCTATAAATAGAGGGCTTGGGGCAGCCATTTTGCATAGAAAAAAGGCGAGGAAGCCATGTCCAATTTGTTCTGTACACACCCTAAATTGAGTGCTTTCTCATTTCAAATACTTGTGAGCTTATATTTGGCTATATTTTTATCGGCGGGAGCCGAGTGTTCATCCATTTAAAGCTATTGAAGTCTTCTTTGGTAGTCCACTGTAAGCCTTCTTACACTTTTTAAAACCTTTCTCCACTACTGTGCATACACAGTTCTTCACGTTGAGAGTCGTGTAGCGTGTGTATGCCCGGACTTCGGTCCGTGGCTTTTATTTCTGTTTGTATATATATATATATATATATATATATATATATATATATATATATATATATATATATATATATATATATATATATATACTGTTGTCGAACTTTGTTCAATGAGCCTGGATTTACATCCGGAGCGTTTATTGTTTTTATATATATAAATGCTTATATATATATATATATATATATATATATATATATATATATATATATATATATATATATATATATATTTATATTTACATTTTTGTCAGGCCTGGAGTTTACTTCGTGGCCTTTTACAGCTTTATTTAAATTTTGTCCCGCCTCGAGTTTATTTCAAGGCGGTTGATCGTTTTATTGCTTTATTTATATTTTCCAATCCCCCATGGAGGTGCTTCGTAGTGGTTGATTGGTTTACTGCTTTATTTATATTTGCAATCCCCCATAGAGGTGCTTCGTGGTGGTTGATTGTCTGTACACACACACACACACACACACACACACACACATACACACACACACACACACACACACACACACACACACATATATATATATATATATATATATATATATATATATATATATATATATATATATTTACGGCTTTTATATATATATAACTGTTTACAGCTTTCATACAAATTGCTACATTATGTGAGCCTAGGAATCATGTGATCACAGATTCAGTTTACTGAATCTAGATTCGGTTCCCGTGATGGACATTTTCAGCTGTACATAGCTTGTAAATTATTCACAATGTTGAATTTGCTTAGATGGCTCTTATGTCCATAAGGAGTTGGGCACTGTTATGTATATTATTTTCTCTAAGATGCTTCGCATCTCGAAAATAAAAGCAACCAAGTTGAATATTTAATAAAATGGAAGTATCAAAAGCCTTAAATATTATTGAGCATAAGGGTTTGAAAAAACCTCTTTTACAAAACAGCATTGCTATATCTTGTTAAAACTAAATTTTATACAAAATTTCAAACCCTTTGTATATAGGTGCGAACGAGGCATAGCACAACTTCCAAATAATTGCACATTGACCCGCACACACACACACACACATTCATATAATAGTTTAATTGAAAAGTGGCGGTCACCGTGGCAACACGGATGTCGGGGGGGTGCCTAACACCTTCCCTCGGCATAATCAAGTCCCCGGACCCTAAAGAATCTCGGTTTCACAGACCCGTTAAGCAGTGTCACATCACTGGGTCAATGAGCAAACTTTTTCTCGGTTGTGTTGGTACAACCATTTAAAAAACCAACTGGCGACTCTTATAGTCCAATCGTCGACATATACATGTTGGACCTTTTCGCAACTTGTTTTTTCAAACAAATCTCACCTAACATGAGAACACCAAAGGACAAGAACAGAAAAGGGACAAATAAAAATCCCGACGTCGACAGGTGGTGACTCTGCTGGGGACATCCAGTAAGATGACTTAAGCCGCTACTACAAGCTTTTCAAAACTGTTATATGCTTGTGTGTGGATGTTGCATTTACATTTGATGGATGTGTACGACTGCATTTACTTACTGTACTTAATGTTTTACACTATATCTGCTTGTGATATAAGTACTTCACACATGTCATCATTTTCATAAACGGTGAGATACGTTGTATGTGAATGTATGTTGTGTGATTCCTCCTTCAGGAGGCTATCCTGTCGGTGTTTGATTACTGGACTCGTAGGAAGACTAATTCCAACGAGGCTCATGAAAGGCACCACCAAAATTTACTCCAGTTGAAAGACCGGATTAACTTCCCGTCTAGTAAATTGCGATGATTTGGGAACCTTCATGCCAAAAAGCCGCGAGAGTAGCCTAAGATAGGTCAGCCTCTGATAAACCAAAATGCGAAGGGAAGTTTCTTCATTCTTTCCCATTTTAAAATTACTCGTAAAGTCAATTGCTTGTAATTTCATTCCATATTGATCTCCATGTAATGGGAAATATGAGGAAATATGTGTACATGCATATTTAAAAGTTTAACATGCTATCCTGTCACACAAACAACTAACATCCGTTTTGCAGGATAATACTCCTAAAACGGATACATCATATATCATGTCAATATTTATACATTCCCTAAAACTAAACTACGTCAGTTTTTTTACAGGGAAACAATTGGACCATTACCCGGTCAAAGTCCAAAAAGGCCACGAGTCTACAGCCAATTATGTCTTCATCTGATCAGACTAATCCTAATCCTATCTATCGTGAAGAATTTGACGGATTAAGTAAACAAATCACAGATTTGGCTGTTCTGCTTAAAGAACTACACCAATCTACTCAGGGTACAAGGATACCCATACACAGTGAATCCTCTACACAAGGAGGAACCCAAGGTTTGGATAAAGTTATTCAAGTACCTAATCTTTAGTTGGATACAACCAACAAAATTCATGATACCCATCTCGAAGAGGATCTAGACACCGGTGATATCAGAAAGAAAGTCCTTTAAATGGAAGAGACTATCCGTTCTATCAAAGGAATTGGACTACATAGGAGTGTTTCATATGTAGAACTTTGTATATTTCCTAGTGTGCATTATCTAGAGAAGTTCAAAACTCCTGACTTTGAAAAGTATGACGGGTTAGGAGACCCTTACACACATTTAAAGGTATTCATTGGAGAACTAGAATCTTATGCCGAGGATGAGAAGCTCAGAATGCAGCTGTTCCAGAAAAGTCTAACTGGAGAAGCCTGATCGTGGTATACCAGATTAGACAACTCCAAGATACATAGCTGGGAGGAGCTAGCTCATGCCTTCCTCACTCAGAACAGCTTCCAGTCTCAGATGGCCCCTGACCGGTACCAAATCACTAAAGTCAAGAAGTAAGCCAATGAATCTTTCAGAGAGTATGCTCAAAGGTGGAGGCGCCTTACTGCTCAAGTTGTTCCTTCTATGAATGAGTTAGAGATGGTGATGACCTTCATAGACATACAAGAAGCTCCTTTCTATGAAAGGGTGTTAGCTGGTATTGGCAAACCATTCTCTGAAATGATTAAGCATGGGGAAATGGCTGAGATGGGATTGAAGTCAGGAAAGATTCAAGACCTAGCTGTCTTTAAAGCTATTGCTGAGCACATCCAGTCCAGAAATTATGAAAACAACCCCGGAAGGTCCATAAAAAGAAAGAGGGGGATGTTTCTTTGATACTACAAGGTCAGAAAGGCAGTTAGAATATGCCTATCTAGTGGAGAAACTACTCCCCCTTTCAACCACAATCTTCCAACCCTTCGTTACCAAAGGGTGGAGAAGTTAGATGCACTCGAGTGTTCATACCCTTAGGGGACTCACTCGAGAATATTCTCAATCTTCTGACCATTCAGAAGAAAATTACTCATCTTCTCCCGCCAACCAACCCGAATGGGAAGGATTTCAATGCTAGTCGGAAATGTGTTTATCGTGCTAGAGCTCCAGGACATGATACTTAAGATTGTTGGGCCTTAAAACATAAGATCGAAGATTTGATTGATAATGGTGAGATCGTGGTAGCTAAACCCAACCAACCGCATGTGCAAGACAACCCTCTTCCTCAGCACAAAGAAGAAGATGTTAATATGATTGATTGGAGTAGTGGACAGAGTTCCAATAATCATGGTGGATTATCCCAGACCAACAAGGACAGTACTGACAAATGGGATTTTGCTCAGTTTCGGTATACGATGGAACAAAAAATGAAGACTCTCTGTGAGCAAGTTAACCAATTAGCAGAACTGGTGGTCCATCAGCACTAAGTCACACGCCAATTATTTAGTCAGGAGCATGCCAGTCTCCTTCCTCTTGTTACAAACACTCCACTGTGTACTCCAGAAAATGAAACATTGGAGGATAAAATTACAAAAAGAGCAAATGCCAAAGCCCGTCAGGATTTTGCCAACAAAAGGGAATTCACGTACCTAGGCCAACCGATAGAAGAAATACTGCAGATGCTGATAAATGAAAGAAGAATCACAGCTCTGCTACCTCCAATCAACCCGTGATCAAGGCGATTTGATTTCAGTGGAGTGTGCCAATATCACTCCCAATCTCGCGGTCACAGTACAGAAGAATGTTGGGCACTCCGCCACCTTATTCAGAATTTAATTTGCAGTGGTGTCCTGCAAATGGCAGACGATGATGTTGTAGTACTATAGAGTATGGAAGCGTTTCCTACATAGTAGAAGGGAATCATAGCAGTCATATCATCTGAGACAGATACAGCTACCCCCTCACATACAATTCAACCCGTTCAGCTCAAGGGTATTGGGATTCCTTTGAAAGTGGATGTGCCAGAGCCAATTGTCTTACCATTCAGACCACAATATCCTGTTGTCAGCCTATAAAAAGTTCCATGGAATTATGGAGAGGCTGAAGGATCCACATCTCACATAACTGCAGCAGTGTCGAAGGATAATTCACTATATCTTCCCCCACGGGTGATGAAGCCTACCATCAAGACAAAGGGGAATATTCCTATGAAAAAGTGGAAGAATTTATTCGTACTATGGGCCACAATGAAACCAAAGTGGTTTTAAGCTTAAGAGAAGCTCCATATCAAATTTCCATACTGGACTTAGTTTTCTCTTCCGAAGATCACATGAAGGTATTGGTCAAGGTTTTGGAAGAAGCCCAACTACCTAAGTCAATAGATGTTGAGAAATTCAAGCATCTGGTGGATCACATTTTTAACAACAATGTGATATCTTTCACTGACGATGATTTACCTCCCGAAGGGACCGGTCATTGCAAGCCGTTGCACATAGCGGTGTTGTCTTTCGGATACATGGTGGGTGGAGTTTTAAAAGATGGAGGGTCATCTTTGAATATCTGTCCTTATGCCACTTTGGTGAAGATGAATATTAATCTCAACAGAATTCGAAGAAGCCATACAATCATTAAAGCTTTCGACGGATCCCGACGAAACGCTGTCGGAGAGATTGAACTGCCAGTGGAGATTGGTCCACATACGTTCTGCATATCTTTTCACGTACTCAAAATAGATACAAGATACAACTTGATCCTGGGAAGACAGTGGATTCATATGGCCGGAGCCGTCCCCTCCACTCTTCACCAACAACTTAAATATATCATAAACAATAGCCTAGTCATTATCGATGCTAAGCCGGAATGTCCTGAACAAGGTGACATACCACTCATCAGCTTCAATTCGGAAGTTGAGCCGGTCAGTTTTCATGCCCTGGAGGTGAGCAACACTCACTACCATCCTGTTGGGGCTTCACCTCTCATACCCCAGATTTCTGCCGAAGTAATGTCGGCCACTCAAGAAATGATGACATTGGGTTATCAACCTAGACAAGGGTTGGGCAAAGATCATCAGGGCATCAAGCGCCGCATTTAAGTTCCCAGTCAAACAAGGACAGACAGACTAGGTTATACTGCTAGTTCCAGTCGCAGGAATCCTCAAAAGCATAAGCAGATTCCTTCAGCTTCATCCACACGACGATTGTCTCTACCTATAGTTCCTGAGCCTGTACGGTCTCCGGTAAAGGTGCATGCCTATGTAATGGCCATGTTATTTCCTAAACTGATACCGGTCAAGGGGAAAGAAGTCATGGTTCTAAATCCCGAAGAGGAAGAAAAGGAATGGAGACATAAACAAGACATCGCCAGGATGATGTCAAACATACGCATCATTGTCCATGATGGTCACACAAATAAATACACCCCAGATGATAATTGTCCAGATGTAATGGTTATCATTCAGAAAAAGGAGAACGATTACAGCCCCTCCATCATTGCAGTCCATCAGGACTTCATCCTTGACAATTGGAGCAGCACTCCTTTCATTGGTCGACAAGGGTAAAAAAGGCAGAAACTCCTTCTGCCCTATAGATAATAATAACTGCTTACTTTTCTGTACAGTATTAGCAGTTGTTTTGTCAGTACATGCTAACACTTTGTATGATTGAATAGTTTCATATATTAAGTAAAAGCATATTTTTATTCAGGACTCTGAATTTAGATTTGGCTATACTTGCTGATAAGGTGCCTTTCCTCCACAAGGATTGTAACTTTGATGGAAAGTTGGACTCAGACTTGATGGTAATATAAGAGGACATTAAGATACCTCAGGAGATCAAAGAATGGGTCAAAGACAAACCCAAACCAAACCTTGATCAAACCACTTCGTTCAATCCTGGAACCTTAGAAAGCCCTAAACTAATCCAGATTGGTATAGACCTCACTCCAAACCAAAGGAATGACATGGTTAAGCTATTAACCCATTTCCAGGATGTGTTTGCATGGTCTCATGAAGACATGGCGGGTTTGTCCACTAACATTATCATCCATCGCCTCCCCATCAAAGAGGGATTCAAGCCAATCAGGCAAAAGCTCAGGCGATTGAAGCCTAAGTGGAGTTTAAAAGTTAAAGAAGAATTTGTGAAGCAATTTCAAGTAGGCATCATCATGATGTCTACATACCCTAAATGGCTATCAAACATAGTCCTCGTGCCTAAACCAGGATGAAAGGTACCAGTTTACGTGGATTACTGGGATCTGAATAAAGCTTGCCTTAAAAATAGCTTTCCCGTGCCATTTATCCACATTCTCATTGACAATACTGCTCAATATGACATGTACTCCTTTACTGATTGGTTCGCGTGGTACCATCAAATTATGGTTGCTGAAGAGGATCATGAGAAAATTGCATTCATCACGCCTTGGGGAACCTTTTGCTATAGATGGTTGTCATTCGGTCTCATCAATGCTGGAGCTACCTACCAGCGAGCCATGATGGCTCTTTTCCACGATTTAATGCACAAGGAGTAGAGATCTACATGGATGACATTACTGTCAAGTCCCGAAGGGAGGTAGACCTCCTCGACCATCTCAAAAAGCTCTTCAACAGGTTGCGTAAGTACAACTTGAAGTTGAATCCAGCCAAGTGCGCCTTTGGCGTCAAATCCAACAAGTTGCTAGGATTCCTAGTTAGCCACATGAGGATTGAGTTGGATCCCACCAAAATCCAGGCCATCACGGAAATGCCCATTCCTCAAACAAAGAAGGAGATACAAGGATTTTTGGGAAGAATCAACTTCAGCAGGTTCATTTCCCAACTCATAGCAACCTGTGAGCCTATTTTCAAATTGTTAAGGAAGAACTCCTCCATGAAGTGGAATAATGAGTGCCAGAAGGCCTTCCTTACAATCAAAGAGCAGCTAGTCAAAGCTCCTGTGTTGGTACCACCCAGGGATGATGTTCCCCTGTTCATGTACCTATCCATAAGTGACAATGCCATGGGCTGCATGTTGGGACAGAAAGATGATAGAGGCCAAGAGCGAGCTATCTATTACCTCAGCAAAAGATTCAGCAGCAGTGAACACAAGTAAACTCTGATTGAGAAGACTTATTGTGCTTTAGCATGGGCTTCCATGAGGTTACAACATTACCTCCATGGTCACACAACCCATCTCATATCCCGTGTGGATCCTCTCAAGTACGTGTTCAGTAAACCCATGTTGAATTATAGGCTGTCCAGATGGCAGTTGATCCTACAACAATTTGACATCGTCTACATGACGCAAAAGTCCATTAAAGGTCAAGGAATTACGGATTAACTGGCCGTCGCGCCTTCAGGGGATTTCAAACCCTTGGAAACATATTTCCCCGATGAAGAGGTAATGGTAATTCAGCAACACCATCAGTATGATGCATGCCAAATATGGAAGATGTATTTTGATGGAGCTGTAAATATGGAAGGTTTTGGGGCTAGAGCAGTTCTAGTGTCTGTTATGGGGAAGCAGCATCCCGTCGCTATCAAATTGCAGTTTGCCAACACCAAGAACACAGTTGAGTATTAAGGATGTATCATGGGGCTAAAACTTGCCTAATCAATGGGCATTAGACGGTTAACTGTCTTTGGAGATTCTGAGTTGGTAATCAGGAAAACCACAAGAATCTATTACACCAAAGGTCTACACTTGCTGCCTTACCATCGGCAGGTTCTACAGACGCCTTCGAAGTTTGAAGAAATATCCTTCCTCCATATTCCTCGAAATAGGAATGATTTTGCGGATGCGCTAGCAACCTTGGCCTCCTTGATTAACATACTGGACAAGGAAAACATGACAACCCTCACATTTACCCAACAAAAGGCACCAACCTATGGGAATTATGTTGGAGAAGTATCGGATGAGCTACCTCCCATCCAACACCCTTAGTATCAGCATATCAAGGAGTACTTACAAGATGGATCTACACCCGCTGAGGCAAGCCCGACTGAAAGAGGGCGGATCCATCGACGGGCTATGAAATTCTACCTGAGCGGAGATGCACTCTATAAAAGAGATAAAGTACTAGGTCTCCTCAGATATCTGGACAAAGACCAAGCTTAGAGGCTCATAGATGAAATCCATGGTGGAGTATGTGGCCCACACATGACCGGACCCCTACTTGTAAAGAAAATTCTAAGAACAGGGCATTACTGGCTCTCTCTCAAGGCTGACTGTGAGGATCATGTCAAGAGATGTTATCATTGCCAAATTCATGGAAATGCTATCCACACCCCTCCAAGGGAACTCTACAATATGAGTTCTCCTTGGCCCTTCTCAATGTGGGGAATGGACGTGATCGGGCCCATTGAGTCCAAAGCCAGTAATGGGCATCGGTTTATCTTCACCATGATCGACTACTTCACCAAGTGGGTAGAAGCAGCCTCCTTCCCTATGGTTACCAAAGAAGTTATCATTGCTTTCATCATAAACAATGTCATTTGTCGATATGGACAACCAGAGGTAATTATATCAGACAATGCTAAGAACCTCAACAACAAAATGATGGAGGAATTGCGCAGTAAATTCCACATCAAACATCTCAACTCTGTCATCTACCGTCCAAAGATGAATGGTGCTATTGAAGCGGCTAACAAAAACATCAAGAAGGTCATGCAAAAGATGTTCGCTAACCACAAAGGATGGCCTGACTTATTGCCACTAACTCTGTTAGCCTACAGAACATCAATACGAACTTCCACTGGGGCAACACCCTACACATTAACCTATGGGATGGAAGTAGTGCTCCCCATAGAAGTGGAAATGGAATCCCTCAGAGTGTTGATAGAAGCTCAGCTGGATGAAGACTAATATGTACAAGATAGGTATCACCAATTGTCTGTAATAGACGAAAGACGAAGTGATGCTATTTTCCACGGTCAGTTATACCAACAAAGGATCACTAGGTCCTACAACAGAAAAGTCTGGCTAAGGTAGTTTAAACAATATGACTTGATTTTGAAGAAGATCATTGACAACTAAGATCAATCTAAGGGAAAATTTTCCCCGAATTGGGAAGGCCCGTTTATTGTCAAGGAGGTATTGACAGGAGGTGCTCTCAGATTACAAGAAATGGATGGCGATTAATTTCCACAGCTTATGAACTCAAACACCGTGAAATGGTACTATGTCTGAGGTTACCATCAAGCAAACATCCTGGTGTTGGATCACCAGATCCCCAATCATTTTAGGTTTTCTAACCCTTCACTACATACAACTTCTCTTTACACTCATCTGCCCCATCAGGGTAAAACACATTTTTCTAACCAGCAACCTAGTTTTGGATCGCCAGATCCTTCTTTCAACTTTGTTTTGAGCCCTTACTCAACTCTGGTTATCCCACTAGGGATTTAACCTTTCACACCTGCAGTCTTACCCAACTAGGGATAAGACTTTTCACACCTGCAGTTTGTCCTGTACATGGGATTAAACTTTGTCCCCCGCAGTTTGTCCTGAACATGGGATCAAACTTTTCATTGTCTATAAATCGTCCTGAACATGGGGCAAACTACGCCGACCTGATCTCCTTGATACATGGGAGTACGTAGGCAGCCATATTTTATATGGTCCGGTTGCAGTAAAACAAAAACAACAAAAACATTTCAACACCCTTCTAATTATAAAAATAAAAACAACAAAAACATCTTTACACCCTTTTGCCACATACAACGTTGAACCTCTTACACCAAGTTCGAACTACGCAGACCTGATCTCTTCTTTAATAGGAGTACATAGGCAGCCACTCATGGTTCGGTCTAACCCCCTACCAAAACATAAAAACTTATCAACGGTACTGGGATCATCCTTTAATACATCATATTTCATCGACTTTAGACCAAAGGGATGGAACTAACTGACCTCCCCAGATAAATGGGAGAATCGGCGACCATCTAAGCTGCGGTTGATCCTCAAAGAGAAATACCAATTCATAAGAGATGGAACTAACTGGGCTCCCCCATACAAAAGAGTACTGGTGACCATCTGTGGTGCGGTCACCCTTAGAGAGGAAAGCCACATTCCTCTCCACATCTACATACAGAAACCAGTCCCAAGACACCAAAGAAGGTAGGGGATACATACAAATCAACGATCCATTCTGAAAGATCTGGAGACATCTCAATGTCCATCCATCAAGGAGGAATTCAGAATACATCGAGATGACAAGCCCTAAAGAAATAGGAAAATATCGAGCAAGTAGTAATGCATAACTAAAAGGGAAATAATCCAAAATATATTTTCCCTGCTATATATAATGCTGTTTGATATATACAATATGAACTGTACATGACAAAATGGCTAAGCTAGTCTGTGCAGAAAAATACAAGCCCATCTACAAGTCAGTGTATATGTGAGCTATCAAGTCTAACATAGCAACCCTCTCAGAAGAAGGAGGTAGCGTTGTGATCTGTTGTACAAGGGTCTCTACGCGAGCTAATAGATCTACAACCATCTGCATGGTGACACTGTGCTCATCAATATGTGCACTCATCTCTGCAATGATGTCAGTAGTAAGGGACCTCACCGTGGAACTGTCTATAATGACTACATCCCGGGCAGATATAGCGCTATCCTGCTCAAATATCACTGCATCTCTGGCTAGTCTGGCCTCATCCCGCTCAACAATAGTGGTATATGTACAAGCTAAGGCATCGTCTCTCTCTAATAGAGCGACATCTCTCCCATTAAGAGTTGTCAACATCAATGCCCTAGCCTAATATCTCTCAAAGGTCATCAAATGCAAACTATGCACTAAATACTCTGAAGGAGGAGTCACAGTTGCAGAAGTACTGGGAGAATCGGCAAGAGCTGATGTCGAACCAGCAAATAGCTCCTCCTCCTCAGTGTGGGAATCAATGTCCTCCATGGGCTCTCCACCATCTGAATCAATACCGGGCACTGTGGATACTACCGCAGCCGATGAAGTCTCTGTCTCCATCCACGTAGAATACTCTATCGAACAGCCCGGATGGCTAACAAAAAACTCAGCACGCTCACGCTGATCCCAACAGGTAAAAACCCTGGATCGGTCCTCTGCTGATAAGTGGCGAGAAGCTAAACGCTGACCTAACGCCCCCTCAAAAGGATGGAGGTCCTGAAACTGGTCAAACTGTGACATCACAACCAGTGGGTGGTAGGTAGTTATGCCCCTCAAACCAGTCAGAGGGAGATAATCCATGCTCGGAGCATGAGTAATGAAGCTATAGGGTGAACTGAGCCCTGTACATGGCAGGATTACCAAACGGATCTCCGATCCCTACCAAAAATACAGAGCAAGACATAGCGTCTATACACTCCGATGGCTGAAAGGAGTAAGACATAGCTATATCATGTGTAAATCAGTACCCATGTAGTCAAAAAGTGTCGATCGATCTCAAGTGTGACATAAACCACACGTATAACATGACCGAGCTGCCTGTAAATACCCCTGCAGGGTAGGTGCTGCAAAACGTGGCCGACCTCAACGTCTCCACCATAATCATCGGAATGATGGTGTGACCCTCCCTGAGAGCTCTCACTGCCATGATGACACCTATGTCCATCTCATCCATATACAGTGGCATGTATACATACGCCACTACACATATCACGAGTACATCTACTCTGGCCAAATGCCACTGATCCTCTGGTGTGGTGAAATCCCCAGAGTGCAGAGCGTAGCTATCCAATGAGCCAAAACTGTCTATCAGGAAATGCTGGGATAATACATGGCCGGATTTAGTCTCATCATCTACTACTCTACGTCGTAACCTGGCGAGGGTCATGTACTACCGGTGCATATCTCCGACAGCCATACGAGCGTAAGGTCTGTCTAAGGGCAAAGCTGTCAACCGCTTATACTCCTCCTGGTAGAAGTCAAGGGGAGCCGGCAATCATCCCACCATGTTGGAGAACAATCCAACAAACCACATACATTTACATCATGCTGCTGTACATTGAATCATGATTATTTTGTTACATTTCAAGTGTATTATTTTTTATCCTATCCATGCCATTGCATTGCATGAATATGATAAAGAGAGGCATCTGTAGACACTCGAAATTTTCTTCATACTTGTTACTAACATTGTAGGAGGGCAGAATCGTCTTTCAGAGATAACCCTGGAAGACAGCTTAGTTCAATCCCGGAGACAACCTTGGGATATTCAGTTATTACCATCTTAGAGATAACCCCGAGACATCTAGCTCAGTCCCGAAAACAACACCGGGAGTTTCAGTTTCAACCTCAAAGATAACCCCGAGGAATGCAGTTCAAATACCGAAAATCACACCAGAGAAGACCGTTTCATCTCGGAGATAACCCTGAGATACTCAGTCTCAGTCCCGGAAATAACACCAGGAAAGATAGTATCAACCTCAGAGATAACCCCGACAAGTGCCGTTGTAGTTTCAGATATAACCCCGGAGATGCTCATTCCAACCCTTGCAGTTAGCTTCAAGCTCGGAGATAACACCAAGGCACTCAACTCCAGTCTCGGAGATAACCCCGGGAGGATATGCCAACCTTAGAGACAAACCTGAGGACATTCAACACTTGCAGTAGCCCAATCTCAGAGATAACCTTTAGCAACGACGGTTAAATTAGCCTAAATCGAAGATAACCCCGGTGAGGGGCAAAATCATCATTTTGCCACCTAGATCCTACATTGCGCCGTCTCAACAAACATTTCAACATACATTACACATAGGAATGTTCTATAAGAACTAATGAGCTCCAATCCCGAGTGACTACGACACAAGACAGGACACTGGATAGAATTTGAAGCCTGAAGACCAAGGGTATGGTACCATCTTCCTGACTTCGTACAACCTCTAATCCCATGTCATTGTGTAGCTCTCGACAATAGCATGCAGTAAAAGGTATTATACACCTCAATCGAATGCTCAAATTGAAGTTCTAAAAGTTCGAGTGAACATCACGTTACATGCGTGCACGTACTTCTAGACGACGGGACCCGCGGAGCCCAGGGCATCCCGGTCAGCTGCAGGTGCACCTGCGGCTATCGCTGGTACACCTGCGGCTCCCCCTCTATAAATAAAAGGCTTGGGGCAGCCATTTTGCATAGAGAAAAGGCGAGGAAGCCTTGTCCAATTTGATCTGTACACACCCTAAACTGAGTGCTTTCTCATTTCAAACAATTGTGAGCTTATATTTGGCTATAATTTTATCGGCGAGAGCCGAGTATTCATCCATTTAAAGCTATTGAAGTCTTCTTTGGCAGTCCACTGTAAGCCTTCTTACACTTTCTAAAGCCTTTCTCCACTACAGTGCACACACAGTTCTTTACGTTGAGAGTCGTGTAGCGTGTGTATGCCCGGACTTCGGTCCGCGGCTTTTATTTCTTTTTGTATATATATATTATATATATATTTATATATATGGACTAACATTATCGAGTTATACCTCGATTGAGCCTAGACTCACGTCCGGAGTGTTTATTTGCTTATATATATATATATATATATATATATATATATATATATATATATATATATATATAAAATGTTGTCGACCTTTGTTCGATGAGCCTGGATTTACATCCGGAGCGTTTATTGCTTTTATATATATAAATACTTATATACACACACACACACACACATTTCAGTCTGGCCTGGAGTTTACTTCGTGGCCTTTTAGCACTTTATTTATATTTTTGTCAGGCCTGGAGTTTACTTCGTGGCCTTTTACAGCTTTATTTACATTTTGTCCTGCCCGGATTTTATTTCAAGGCAGTTGATCGTTTTATTGCTTTATTTATATTTTCCAATCCCCTATGGAGGTGCTTCGTGGTGGTTGATTGGTTTACTGCTTTATTTATATTTGCAATCCCCCATGGAGATGCTTTGTGGTAGTTGATTGTCTGCACACACACACACACACACACACACACACACACACACACACACACACACACACACACACACACACATATATATATATATATATATATATATATATATATATATATATATATTTACGGCTTTTTTAAATATAACTATTTACAGCTTTCATATAATTACTACGTCATGTGAGCCTAGGAATCATGTGATCACAGATTCAGTTTACTGAATCTAGATTCGGTTCCTGTGATTGACATTTTCAGCTATACATGGCTTGTAAATTATTCACAGTGTTGAATTTGCTTAGATGGCTCTTATGCCCATAAGGAGTTCGGCGCTGTTATGTATATTATTTTCTCGAAGATGCTTCGCATCTCGAAAATAAAAGCAACCAAGCCGAATATTTAATAAAATGGAAGTATCAAAGGCCTCAATTATTATTGAGCATAAGGGTTTGAAAAAACCTCTTTTACAAAACATCATTGCTATATCTTGTTAAAACTGAATTTTATACAAAATTTCAAACCCTTTGTATATAGGTACGAACAAGGCATATCACTACTTCCAAATAATTGCACATTGACCCACACACACACATTAACATAACAATTTAATTGAAAAGTGGTGGTCACAGTGGTAACACGGATGTTGGGGGGAGCCTAACACCTTCCCTCCGGATAATCAAGTCCCCGGACCCTAACGAATCTCGGTTTCATAGACTCGTTAAGCAGTGTCACATCACTGGGTCAATGTACAAACTTTTTCTCGGTTGTATTGGTACAACCATTTAAAAAACCAACTGGCGACTCTTATAGTCCAATCGTCGACATATACATGTCGGACCTTTCCACAACTTATTTTTTGAAACAAATCTCACCTAACATGAGAACACCAAAAGACAAGAACAGAAAAGGGATAAATAAAAATCCCGACATCGACACATATATTGTGATTTAGTTGTTGTCAGGATGATTTAGTGTGATAGATCCGTTCCCTTACATGTGGACTATAATCTGGAACCCTAAAAACACCATAATACTACATGGATTGCAAGTTATGGAAGCCCAAAAGTGGCTAGTCGAACTGTTCTTTATTTCTGGGTAACCCAGAAAATGACGAACAACTCTGACAGCTACTTTGCAAGCCTAGATCTCACTTGTGTGATGCAATTGGACCATGATTGTTGTTGATACTTGTAGTGTTACATCAACACTACAAGATCAATGTCATAGCTTGCCCAAAAACATCAAGATCTGATAATTATGAGTGGTCAAAGTAGCTACCTTGAACACTGCATATGACTGTTCTTGAGGCTCAAGAACACTTTAGGCGACGATTTCTGTCGCTAAAGGCTATAACGACAGATTTATTAATTTTAATTAATTTAATTTCCAAAAAACAATTAAAAATAGAAAATAATTTCTGAAAATTCCAAAATTAGGTTTAAAATTTTTTTTAAGTTATAAAACTTAACTTTTAATAATTTGACATATTTTTCATTAAAATTAATATTTATTTGAATATTATTGATATTTAATTTATTTAATAAATGTATTAAATAAATGGATTAAAAATGATTCTATTATATTAAAAATCACTTTAAATGATACTAAAGTATTTAATAATATTTTAAGTTATAAAACATAACTTTTAATATTTAAAGGTAAATTTTAGTAATTATTTAATATTAATGATATTAGATTTGTTTAATAATTATATTAAATAAATAGGTTAAAATGATTTCAAAATTTAAAAATCATTTTAAATGAAAATAAAGAGTTTAAAAATATTTTAAGTTATAAAATGTGACTTTTAATATTTAAAGGAAAATTTTATTAATAATTTAATATTAATGATATTAGATTTATTTAATAATTATATTAAATAAATAGTTTAAAAATAGTTTTATTGATTTAAAAATCATTTAAAAGGGATATAAATGATTTAAAAATATTTTAAGTAATAATAAATGACTTTTAATATTTTGATAAATAATACATTAATATTTAAATATTAATGGTAATTATTTAAAAATAATTTTAAATATTTTAAAAATCATTTAAGGGGAATAAAAATGTTTTAAAAATATTATGAGTTATTATAAATAACTTTTATATTTTAGCAAGGATTTCATTAATAATTTAATATTATTTAAATATTAATGATAATAGAATTATTCAGTATTTAAATTATTTAAAAATAATTCTAGTGTTTGAAAAATAATGATAAATGATAATAATTATTTAAAAATTATTATAAGCCACTGAAAAAAATAATATGACTGGTATTTAAATTATCTAAAGGAATATGAAATTGATCCGTACTTAGATAGTTTGACTAGATAAGTGTCTGTTTATGTCCTAATGACTGATATATATATATATATATCTGTGTGTGTGTGTGTGTGTGTGTGTGTGTGTGTGTGTGTGTGTGTGTGACAATGTGCTTAAGCTATATGATGACTGCAAATAGCAATACTAAGTGTTATGATGCATTATTCAAATTGAAAGAATGATCTTATTAATTATAGGTCGTTATATTAAAGATAGAACTAAATCGTGTAACTGTAAGCAACAAATCAGACAAGTATCCTACCTTTGCATTTACTTTATGCAATGGACATGTGTAAGCTAGTATCTGAACTATTCTTTTTCATTGTTCAAGTATCTTAACCTTTGTATATACTTATGCAATGATGCTGTGTAAGTAAGTTATTAAATTATAATCTATTGTACAAGCTCTTTAACTCTACTATTATAGATCAAGATATAAATTCTATTCGTTAATTTCTAAATTTTGTTATACAAGTGTCCTCACTTGGATAATTGTTGTATTTGTGGATACATACTTATCCAATTACGGTATGTACACATTAATTAAAAGGCGTCTAAGCTATTTGACTCAGCTAAACACAAATTTAAAAATATCGTTGAACATGATAGGAATTATTGTTATCAAACCTAATTATTTTGGTTTCGATTCCAGAATAAGTATGAACATCCCGAATCTGGAAAACTTTTGTGTGCCAAAGGCGAATATGATGAACGAAAATATCGTTCGAACACGTAGTATTTATCAATACCTGATATAACAGGCTGATCACCCTCTGTGCCCGTAAGTTATGACGGTTTGCAGATGAAGTTCTATATACCTTTTTGAAAATTGAAAATAAAGTTTATAGTCCGTCGACTGCTCTCCGTTTATAGTCAGTACGTAGTTTCAAAATTTGAAATAGAATTGATATGTTGTGTAGTATTGTTTCAGCTTACTTCACAACTGTTGTTTCGTTCTAGAAGTGTCGTTCAAAGAAGTCATTTACTTCTTTCAGCTAAAGTTTATTATCTGTTATTACTTGCTGGGTAATCGAATGCTCATTCTTGCTTTAAATTTAACTGTTTTCAGCTAACCGTGATCGACTTGAAGGTTCTGCCAAGAACAAAGGAAAAGAAAAGCTGACAGAATAAACTTTATGGTATCTTATATAATAGTTAGACTTTATTAAGACAATAATATTTATTAATTATCATGTAATGAATGTTTAAAGGTTGTGAACCTAGGATTAGACAACTCTGATAATGCATATTAAGTTTGATATTTATATTATTATTATTATTATTATTCTGCTCAAAGAAATGATATCGCGAAGCACCAAGTTTGGGTTTCAAGTACCTGAATTTGGGGGCGTCACACCAAGGATGTTATTCCTCATCCCTATGGTGTGGATTCTAACTCTTTCTGCTTACTATCCCCAGTGGTAGGGGTCTTGGCTGAAGTTTACTCTGATACTGATATCACCCCCTCCCCAAACCCCCTTATGGGAAAGTTGAAGCAAATTGATGAAAAGGAAGTGAAACACTTTAAGCACAAAGCTAGGAACAATCTTGAACAGGGCCAATCTTCAATGAAAAAGAGTAGAGGGGCGAGCTCTAAATTTCCAATTTAACCAAATTTTTTATGGTTAATTTTTGCTCTATGAATATTAGAGGTGTAAATAGCAGGGCCAAGCAGGCTAGTGTTAAAGATCTTATTATAAATTCTCTTTATCTTTTGTTGGCCTAGTTGAAACTCGGGTCAAAGCTCCCAAATCCAGTACTATTGCTAATGCTATCTACAGGAATTGGAAATGTCACTTCAATTATGGGTACCATGATAATGGGAGAATTTGGATTGGTTGGGACCCCAATATTTGGTGTGACGCCCCCAAAATAGGTATACATCACCCATTCTGAGTTACCAAATACATGGTACAGAATCTAAATACAAACTTAATTATACAACTGTCGTGTAAACTATGACAAAATATAGCTGAGAGATTTAACACGAATATTATCTTCTAGACAATATCCAAACTCAAATGGAGTCCTCATTACAATTATTATCACACTATTTTATAAAATAGTGAGGACTACTACAACCACCATCTCAGACCATCACTCCATTCCCTGACTAGTCCCGGCTACGTTCTCATTTTCTGAAGAGAACAATGAAAGCAAAAGGGTGAGCTCAACTAGCCCAGTAAGAAATATTATAACTAAGATAGTGCAGAATAAATAATTGTTAGCCTTCAACAGTGTTAAACTAATAAACAACAAGTTTAACTGCAACGGAAGAAGTAATCCATTAGAAGAGTTAAGTAGAGCATGATATCTACTATCTTCTATGATTTAAAAAGTTTATCATCAATTTTATCGCTGAGACTCAGCTTAATAAATAATTCGCATCACTAAATTATCCATGCACTACGGGCCAACGATATTCATTAGTATCACGTCCATGAATTATCCATGCACTACGGGCTAAGGATATTTGTGTTATCACCAATGGTCATAATCATGCCAACAACTGTCCATCATTGCACTACGGACCAATGAATACATTTACCACATCATTTGTAATATTACAGGTCATGATTATACCGAATAATCCTTGGTCATAATCATACCAATCAATAGTCCATCTATGCACTGCAGGCCAAAGATGACTTTTACCACATCATAAGCATGAAGATGATGACAATGATATAAGAATTCAATTAAATGAGAGCAAGGATAAATTTTAAAGATTTATAATTTAATTTATTTAGATTTTAATAATTGTCCAAATTGTCAACATGATACTGCTTTGTAGAGTAAAATTCAAGAATAATATTGTATCAAAAATGATTTGGACCAAAAAAATCAATTTTTGTCATGAATAGTACCCCGGGTAAATAGTACCCAAGTGAATAGTATCTCGTGAATAGTACTTTAGGAATAGTACCCTGTGAATAGTACTCTGGCATGAAAAGATCAAAAATTATCAAGAATACTCAGAATAATATTTCTATGAAAAGAAACTAGATGAAGCGCAAATTTTAAGGATATTCTACTAATTTCAAGGAGTATAGAAGCCATACTTTAACAAAATGAGTGTAGAATTCAGAATCTGAAACGAAATAATATTACTTACATACTACAGAGTATCGAAGAAAAAATTACTTCTTACGAATATTGAACAAAAATAATATCTCTTACAACTGTTGAACGAAAATAATATTCCTTACGAATATTGAACGAATATAATATTTCTGACGAATATTGAACGAAAATAATGTTCCTTACGAATATTGAACAAAAATAAAATTTCTTACGAATACGAAAAATAATATCGTAAGCGAATATAAAATAAATAATTCCCCTTACCTCAAAAAGAGAGTAATTTCCACTGGTATAACGGATATATTTTTGAAGAAAACTTTCACTATTTTCTACACTTAAAACTTCCTTAAATTCAAAAGAAATACGCTCAATATTATAGAAGAAGAATTTTCTAATACTGGTGTGATTTTTATTTCTAAACTGAGCATCCTATTTATAGGAGAATGTCAGGATACTATTTCAGAAAAAATATCACGGACCAATAGTTAAATTCGAACGAATTCTTCTTGGACAAATTTTGAAAATTTTAATTTTACTATGTTGCACTATGCAAATACTATGCATAATAAAATATTATATATTCTATTTTGAATAAAAAAATAAAACTTATTATAATATATATATATATATATATATATATATAATAATAATAATAATAATAATAATAATAATAATAATAATAATATTATTATTATTATTATTATTATTATTATTATTATTATTATTATTATTATTATTATTATTATTATGTACTCCCACCTGTGATGTTTTGCTCCCCCCCCAAATGTCATTATCATATATATATATATATATATATATATATATATATATATATATATATATATAATTGAGATAACTTTCTCTGACGATTTTGAAAAATGAGTAGGTGGGGGTCCAAATAATATGCCAAATTTACAACAAATACTATATAAAAATCCTCTCAATATTTTTAACAACATTTATTCATCAATAATATAACTTGCAATATTAACATTCCCAGGAAAGAGGGGGCTTTCCGATAAGGATTTCTCCCTATTAGCGCGCAATTAGGTGACCATACCCCTTTCCTCTGCAGAACTTTCTAGACATTGTCAATAATACAAATAATAATATGAATAACTTGTCATCTTAATTATTGATTTAATAATTGAAAATATTATGCAATAATTGAATCAATAACGTGAGATACTATGCAGCAATTACTGTGTCAATAATTGAATAAAATTGAGTGACTTCTCATGTAAGCATCAATAATCAATATCGTGTACTACTATGCAACCACACGTATTACTGTATTTTTATCACCGGGCATTTCAATTGTTAACGGTAAAATTTTTGCCGTTATTTTTATAAAAAGATATTTATGTCATTTTCTAACTCCGACAATAATTTCGTTGTGGGGTCAACCAATGATTGTGCCGTCGTATGAATATTCCCTAATAAAATGAATATTCTCCGACCAATCAAATATTTTATGACAACTTACTTACTTTGCAAATTTTGTAATTATTACCCACAACTATAACATTATATCAAATCCACACCATAATATTCAAAAATATATTTAGAGAAAAATTAATCTTTATTCATAAAAGTTTGGGTCTTACATTTGGGACTTATTTGTTATTGCCTCCTCTTCTCAATATATCCATTGCCTAGTTTTATCTACTGAGCTTACAATTTAATTTTTTTTGACCATTATCTATGGCCTGAATTCCTTTCTGAAAGAAAGATTCTTTGGAGGGACTTGGGGTTATTAAAATCTTCCATTGATAAACCATGGTGCATGCTTGGGGACTTCAATGAAGTGATGTCCCTCTCTGATATAAAGGGTGGGCACGAGGCTTGGGATTGTGGTATGCAAGACTATAAAGACTGCATTGAAGGATTGTCCTTGGTGGATCTTCGGGCTGTTGAACCTTGTCATACTTGGTGGGACTCTCATATTTCAAGCCTTATTTATCAGAAGTTAGATAAATTTATGATCAATTCTCTTTGGATGCAAATGTTTCCATGCTGTCAGGCTATTTTCTACCCTAGGGACCTTTCAAACCACTGCCCGGCCATTGTTCATACTGGGCTAAATTTGCCTCACATTCCAAAGTCTTTTCAATTCTTTAATTACATGTTGGGTCTGGAAAATTTCCACCGTGTGGTTCTATCTGCCTGGAACCAACCTGTCGCAAGTGACCCTTTGCAAGTTCTATCTGGAAAATTAAAATATGTGAGGTGGGCTCTAATTAATCTCAACAAATTAATTGGTAACCTCTCCTCTAATGTGGATTAGGCTCGGGCTCTTCTCCATTCAACTCAGCATGCTATCTCGACTAAGCCTTCCGATTCTTGTCTCCTAGATCTTCAGAAATCCAAACTAGGAATCTTTGGGATGCTTTATTGTGTAAGGAGAAACTTTTTAAGTCAAAATCTAAAATCTAATGGCTCAAGGAGGGAGACAGGAATACTGGTTTCTTCCATAACCAAGTTAAGCACAGATGGAATCAAAATAAAATCTTATCAATTGAAGATCTTGAGGGGCATCTTACATTTGGGCAAAAAGAAGTAAAGCGAATCGCTGTGGATCACTTTAGTGCGCTGCTGGGAACTCTTTCTCTTACCTGTCATAGAGGTCTTCATCATCTGGCTTCATCTTTTGTGAATACGGTAACCCCCTTGGAAGCCAAGGCCCTAGATAGAGATGCAACCGAGGCAAAAATTTTCACTTCCTTAAAGTCTATAAAGCAAAACAAAAGTCCAGGTCCAGACGGATTTAATGTTAACTTCTTTCTCTCTACTTGGGATATTGTTTGAAGGGATTTAACTAATGCTATCCTTTTTTTAGTGTGGCTGTCTCCTAAGGGGGACTAACTCCACTACCATTACCCTAATCCCTAAAGACACAAACCCCACCTCTATGATTGATTATAGGCCTATCTCCTATAGCAATACCACCTATAAATGTATCTCGAAAATTATTGTCGCTCGGCTAAAAGGAGTCCTTCCTGGGATCATTTCCACTTGTCAAGTTGCTTTTATCCCGGGGAGGAGAATTGGTGATAATATTCTTCTGGCTCAAGAACTTTTTGGGAATTACCATAGAACATCGGGCCCTACGCATTGTGCCATGAAGATTGATCTTCAGAAAGCTTTTGACTCCGCCTCGTGGGATTTCTTATTGAAGCTTTGAAGCTTTGAAGCTTTTCAAATTTCCTCCTAAGTTCATATTCTGGATTAAGGCTTGCATCGCCACTTCAACATTTTCTGTTAAAGTTAATGGTGCCTTATGTGGTTATTTCTAAGGGGATAAAGGGCTTCAGCAAGGGAACCCCCTTTCCCCCTACCTTTTTGTCCTTGCCATGGAAGTTTTCTCTATCTTAACCTTAAAAGAGACTGATTCAACTGGGTTTAAGTATCACTGGAAAACAAAACAGCTTCGCCTTACCCATCTTTATTTTGCTGATGATCTTATTTTATTCTGCCACGGGGATCCCAAATCGGTTAATGTTTTGAAAGGATGTTTTAACTTATTCACCTCCTTCTCTGGGTTGCAGCTTAATGCTTCCAAAAGCATGTGCTTCTTCTCAAATTTCCCCCATGATCAAGTTGTTTCCATCATTTCTGCATTGGAATTTTAGCTGTTACTTTCTTAGGGTTTCCCTTTAATTACCACAAAGTAAAGTCTTGCGGACTGTGCACCCCTTTTAGAAAAGATTACTAATAGAATTATCTTATGGACCAACAATTTCTTGTCCTATTTTGGGTGGCTTCAACTGATCAAATCTGTGATTTTTGCTGTCCAATTCTATTGGTCCACTCATTTCATCTTGCATGCTGCTGCTATGAAGGTTATCAAAAGCACTATTAGTCAGTTTTTATGGAAATGCTTATCTCTTCTGAAATATAGAGCTAAAGTGGTATGGAGCAGAATTTCTCTCCCATTCTCTGAAGGGGGTCTGGGCATTAAATGTTTGGAGGACTGGAATCAAGCCTTAATTCTATTTCACCTATAAAAAATTGTGAATATCTCCTCCCCATCTTTATGGGCCAATTCAGTCAAAACTTTCTCTCTTATGAGGAAGCATTTTTGGTGTATGTCGATTCCCAATGATTGTTCATGGATTTGGCAGAAAATTCTAAACTTAAGATCTATTGCTATGCAGCACATCAAATATACCATTGGAAGAGGAAATCTCACTAGGCTATGGTTTAATCCTTCGCTCTCTTGTAAGCCTCTGACTGATTCCTCCATTTCCTCTTTGATATCTAATTCTGGTCTGGGGCTTGATGCTATGGCTAGTAGCATTATCTGCAACTCAGCTTGGCAGCTTCCGCCTTCTAATTTTTATGTTGTTATGGAATTTTGGATGAGTTTCGACACCTCTAAGTATTGTAACTCTGATCTTTTAGACACTATTCTGTGGGATGATATTCAGGTAAATAAGGTAACTGCTTCATCTATTTGGAGCTCTCTTAGGCAGAGTGGGCCGCCTGTGCCTTGGTATAAGGTGGTTTGGCAAAATTTTCTCACCCCAAGACTTTCCTTTATTCTTTGGCTTGCTTTTCAAAATGGAATGTGTACTATGGACATACTTCTCGCCTATGGTTTAACTGTTAACCCTATTTGCACTCTTTGTAATGCCTATAATGAGTCTTTTAACCATTTATTTTTCCAATGCTGATATTCTTTTCAACTGCATGTCTTGGTGCTAAGGCATTGTGGATGGAAGGGCATTGATAAAAATTGGTCTACAATTATAAACTTCATGGTCTCCTGCTTTTCCCCCACTGTTCACCATGGTATTCTTCACCTTTGATTTGCTAAAGTTGTTTACCATATCTGGCGTGAACGTAACTCCCATATCTATGTAAATAGGTCAACTTCTGTTAGGACCATTGTTCAAGACATTATGTAGTTATTAAAGTGTAAACTCCATACTACTATACAGTTTCAGAAAGTTAAATTTAGACCTTGGTTTAGCCATCTAACCATTAGTTGATGGTAGTGGGTTTCTACTCCTGTTAGGACTTTTGCTCAAATTAGTTTACAGGTGATGAATTATAAAAGATAGGCTATGGTTTAGCTAGTTACCAATTAATGTTGTTTGTTCTGGGCTATCTTCATTGGGCATTTGGTTTGTATTTTACTTCTTATTTCCAAAGGTCTATGTTTTCCCTTTGCTCCTGGTGTGGCTGGCATTGGGCTACTAATTATTGCCTCTGTTAAGCTTGGAGGTTTGCTTGGTAGGTTGTTAGGCAGTTAGGATAAAGAAAAAGTTACTACCTTGTTACTGTAGTATGGTGGGTGTTATCTGCAGTGGGGAAGTTTTAATGCTATATACTTTAGTTCTTTATTCTAGTTTTTAGTTAGGCCATTTGGTGCTTTTGGGCTACTGCTGGTTTTGGGTTAGGCCACTGGCTGTCCTATGGATCTATTACTGCTGGCTGCATAGGCACCACGCTACTGTAGGTATTCTCTATTTCGGTTGCTGACACCATATGGTGCTGGTCTATGGGTTGCTGCTATGCAGTCAGTGAGAAGCTGGACATTGGTCATGTTGTTGTGTGGGGTGGCTGTTATGGCATCTGCTGCTCAGGGATTTGCTGCAGTGTTACCTTCGTAATGTTTGTAGCAGTTCCTAACTATTGGTTCTATAGTTTGCTGATTTCAATTCTGGGTTATGGGCTAGGTTGTGGGCTGGTGTGGGTTTTTCTGATCCTTTCTGTTGTTGCGCATGGGGTAGTGGGATGCCTGTCCTCTGATTTTGTGCTGCTATGCTGCCAAATGTTTATGGTTATTTTTGTTATGGTTGTTTTTGTTTTTGCTTGCTTATGGGATCACTTTATTCCGTGCTTTGATGCTGCTAGTCTGCTATAATATGTATCAATTCTCATTATAGTATTGTAATTTCTGGTTGGGCTTGGGGCCTTGTAATCTTTTATAGTCATGACATCATGGGGCTTGTCCTATGATGTCTATGCTATATCCTGATCGGGGTACTCCCATGAGGTTGTAATTTTTTTCTCTCTTAATACATTGTAAATTTTGCAAAAAAGAAAACAACATGAATATCCTTTTCTGTTATGCCTTCATTTGCAATAACAACATCCTTAACTGCTTATTCTTCATTTTAGTTGCGACTACTACTTCCACAACTGTTTCTACTTCAACATATTATGTTGCATCTATAGTCTCAGCAGCATGTTTCTTTATTTCAGCTACAACTTCCTCTTCTACAGCTATGTCAATCTCAAACATATTCTTGTTGTAGAGGAGCCTCTTCAGCTATCAACTCCTCATCAGTTATATTAGTTGTAACAATTACATCTTTATTGAGTGATGGGGAAGCCTTGGTCGTATGAATTTCTTTAGACCCTTTTTCCCCATCAACAACTACTTCATCCCAAACCCAATTTTCTTTGGATCATCCCTGTCTTCAAGTGTAGTTCGACCCATTTTCTTTGGATATTGGTTTAGGATGAAGTAGTTGTTGATGGCATGAACTACACTTTATCCTAAACCTTAGCCTGAGCATCATCCCTGTCTTCAACTACACTTTGCGCTTTTACTACTACTCTTTTCTTTTTTATCTTCCTATAACTAGGAATATGTTTCTTAGGCTCTCTAGCCTTCCCAGCTTTCTTACCAATCTTTTCTTATTCTACATTTGAAGCCTCTGCAGCTGGCTCTACGATCGGTTGGGTTTCAAATTCTTTCTCTTTTTAAACTTAGTTGTAAGCTAAGCTTTTATTGGTGCAAGTTTCTTCTTATTACCCTGTTCTACAATGGGCTTTTTCCCTTTTATCCTTTCAAGGGCATTAAACCTTCTTTCATTTTTAAGCTGCTCAACGTCAGCTGTATCTTCTTGAAAGAAGTATGTACACAAGCCAATCATATGATATGATAAAGCATATACTTTGTAACAATCTTATTCATTTATTAATAAAAGTATTTATTTATTAAAGGCTTTAATTTATCTACATGGTGTTGTTACTTAATATATGATAAACATATAGTTTTAAGCAATGCTTTTAAATGAATTAAGAAGGAGGCCTAATGATTAATTAAATCAAAGCCCAAAGAAATGTTATTTCAAGCCCAAAGTTTGGCCCAAATTGAATTTATATTAAGTTTAAACAAATATCCAAAACCTATGGGTTGAACCATGGGTCATGGATGGATAAAATGGGTTGGGGAAACCCAGATGGGTCCCCCAATGGAGGTGGTAGCCAGCCACCAAGCTTCCATGAGAAGCTTGGTGGGATATTTGGTGAAGAAAGGAGGTAGGGATAGTAGAAAAGTTGTGACTCAAAAGTTTATTGGATGGTTGGATTGAATTGGATTGTGGATGATGAGGGGGTGTTACGTAAGATTGGGAACTTTAGGGTTTTGACCACAAGGGAGCATAAGTTAAGTGACCAACTTGTAAACCAATTCAAAGTTATACAAATGACCAAAAAGCCCTAAATCTTGCAATTCTATATATACAATTCTTACACTTCATTTCTCTTCACCAAAATTGCTAAGTAAACTCATCAACACATAAGAGAAAAGTTATATCATATATTAAGAGAGGGAATTTCGGATTTGTCAAGGGAAGAAAAAAAAGAAGCTAGCTAAGTTGATTAAAACATCATGAACACCAAGAACTTCAAGAGGTAATAACTTTAAACCATAATCTTCATCAATCTTCGTTAATAATTTGGTAGATAAGTGTTATTGGTGGTGTATGTATGATCTGATGGAATAATGATAGATAATAGTGGACCTTAAACACTAATGAATGCCTAATATGTGAAATCATAGTCAATGATTAAGAACTTAATGAACAAAGCATGAAAAACTTAGAGCTTGTTGTTGATGTACAAGTTTAAAACCGTTGAGTATAAGTTAGATGCTATATACTTGGTTAGGATGCTAGATGAACGAATAATGGAATTATTCCATTTGGAACGGAGTAAAAATATGCTATACCGAAACTATGGTGAAATTTTTAGTAAAAGACGTTAACCGCTGAAATCGTAGTTAAGCTTGATTTCCAGACGAAAATGGATTAAAGATAATGAACCTGGAAATCTAGGGTTTCATAAGAATAGGAAGGAACATAGAGTTTTTGAGTCGTAGACTCAAGAATGGACGTATTCAGACATTGGATGAGCGAATTACGGACGAATAAATGAAGATTTAAATTTAAACCAAGTAAAAGCCTTGTTAACATATTCAAAAAAATATTCTGTCCGGGGGAAATTTAAATTCGTAAAATAAATAAGAAAATGGCTTTGGAACAAAACCGTTCTGAGTTATAACGAACAAGTTACGAGTTCTGGAGGTAAGTGTTTTTAACAAGTTTGACACTTAGCAAATTTTTCAAAAGTTAAGGCACATCGTCGCAGCGTCGGACAAGCCGTGAGAAGCAGGGCCGAGACCGGGCTCAAGTTCTGCTAATATGCAGCGTAGCTCCCCAAATAAACTAGATCATGGCGCCATAATGCTGGTTTAGGGATTTTAGTAGTGAAAAGCTTTATTATACATTAAATGTAGGAATTAATTAAGGAACAATTATGAACCTTAATTAAACATAAAGTAACATCCTGAAGGATGAGTAAAACCTTAAGTTTAACAATCAAATGTTGATTAAAGGGTTATGAAATGTGAACGCAAAGTACGTAAATCATATCCTTGAACCGTATTCGCGTTGAACGAACATTTAGGATTACATAGGTTGTAATTACTTGAACATTGAACGAAGATGGTAAGTCTAATAATCCAAAATTTTGTTAATAATTAAATATTAATTTATTTTTTCTAAAATTATCCAGAGCGCGAAGCTACTTGGGAGGCATAAGAAACTATTCGACAAGAGTATCCTCACATCTTTAATGTCAAATAAATCTTTGTTACTCTTTTGATTCCGGAGACGGAATCCTTTTTAAGGGAGAGGTAATGTAATACCCGGGAATTTTTTTTTTATATTCCTAAAACATATTGTTTGGTCTTTGTCTTTTATTTGAGTCAAACTTGCTATTTAATTTATTTGGGCTGATAAGTATTAATAAGTAATGGATAAATTAACTTAGTAAAATTGGACTTTTCTTAAATTTGGCAGTTTTGGTCAAATTGTATTTAATTTATGTTGACTATAATAAGTATGTGGTTACATTAATTGGGACATTTATACTAATTGAGTCAAACAAATTTCTAAGTATTTAAGTTTGAGTTTGTTAAACTATTTGAGCTCAAATTAAGGCGATAGGTTTAAAAACTAAATTGGAATAGGAGTAATATATTAGGTTAAATTCCTTCCTAATACATATACTAACATAATCGACTAAAGACGGTTTCTAACGTAGCGAGAAACGAAGAGGAGGCGGAAGAAATACTGTGGGATAAAAGAAAATCTGGGAACAAGATTGTGAGAAAATATTCAATAGAATTGTATCTTTAAAAGATAATTATTAAATTTATTTTGAATGTAAAAGAATAAATATCTTAAATTTATGATTATAATGTCTACCATAATAATTTAGTATGTTAATCAGAAAATTAATCTTGATTTATAATATTTTAGAATTCAATTTCATTTGAGTTATTCATTTGAAAAGGAAAAAAAAATTGATTTTGTGCTACCATGCGGCAGTGTTCCTGGATATGTATATAAGTATATTAGTATATTAGTTTAATATTTTAATAGTTTAAAGTAGATGATAACATTAATATTATAATATAATATCTTAATCAAATGATGATAATATGCAATTAGATGGAAAATGAAGGGTCAGAAGGTTAGTTTTTTTTATATAACTATTGGTAATTTAGAATATTTTTGTACAGGTGCTAAATATGGAATGGGGAATTAATATAATAATGTTATAATATTATTGATTTGTATTACAATAAGTATATCTTTGCATATAGAATGTATATAATATGTTTTATATACTAAAATTAACAAATTTATAAAATAAAATAAAAAGAAAGTACACAAATTTTATAAGTTAGTAATTTAATTAATAGTATTGTATTAATTTGGTAATCATATAGATCAAATTGAAGAGGTCTAGCGGTGTGATATTTGGGTTCGGTGAATATTTTCGGTATTATATTTAGGTACGGATTTCATACTCTTTCAGCGATACTCTTGTTAAATTTCATTTGTTCGTTTTGTTACTCGTTTCGAATTCTGTTATTATTTCATATAATTATTTCTTGTGAAATTCATATATTTGTTTCATTTTGGAGTTGATACATTGGACTCGTACTTATACTCTTTGAATTAGGTTATCATCTCTAGTATTTATTTTGATATTTGTAGAGCGATATATGTTGTTACCTTCTTTTTGAGACATTATAATTTGATTTGGTTCAATATATGCATTAGAACCCCATTTTTGTGGATATGGTGTCGCATGTGTTGTGACACGGTATCTATTTTATTGGTATTATGTCGCATATATTGTGACATGGTATTTTTTGTTAGAATATACCGTATGGTTTACCTGAGCTATAACCACCTGTGGGGGTACCACAGAGGCATATCGTCTTGGCACGGGAGGCATGACACTTTCCGTGGCAGTGATATTAGTCCACGACGTCTCTACTTTGGGCTCCGGAGTAAGTGGGCCATTTGGTGTTTTGTTGTGGGAGGTGTATGGGTCGACCCTAGTTTTCTATTATGCGGATTGGTGATGTTGTGCCAAACACACCTATCCGATTTGTATACATTTTGATTCGCGATCCAATGTGTGACGCCCCCAAATTCATGTACTTAAAACCCGAACTCGGTGCTTCACGATATCATTTCTTTGAGCGGAATAATAATAATAATAATAATATAAAACTTAACATACATTATCAGAGTTGTCTAATCCCAGGTTCACAACCTTTAATACATTTTATTACATGATACTTAATAAATAACATTGTCTTAATATAGTCTAACTATTACATAAGATACTGTAACGTTTATTCTGTCAACTTTCCTTTCCTTTTTTTCTTGGCAGAACCTTCAAGTTGATCACGCTAATTAGCTTAAAACATTTAAATTTAAAGCAAGAATGAGCATTTGATTGCCCAGCAAGTAATAGCAGATAATAAACTTTAGCTGAAAGAAGTAAATATTTTTCTTTGAATGACACTTCTACAACGAACAACAGTTGTGAAGTAAGCTAAAGCAATACTATACAACATATCAAATCTATCGCAAATTTTGAAACTACGTAGTGACTATAAATGAAGAGCAGTCGACAGACTATGAACTTTGTTTTCAATTTTCGAAAAGGTTTTACAGAACTTTACCCGCAAATCGTCATAACTTACGGGCACGGAGGGTGATCAGCCCATTATACCTTGTATTAATCAATACTACGTGTTCGAACGGTATTTACGTCCAGCATATCCGCCTTAGGTGGATAAAAGTTTTCCATGTTCGGGATGTTCATACTTAGTCTGGAATCCGAACCAAAATAATTCGGTTGGATAACAATAAAGTTTTATCATGTTCAATGCTATTTTTAAATATATGTCTAGCCGAGTCAAATAGCTTAGACAACTTTTAACTAAGGTATACACACCAGAAACTAATAGATATGTGTCAACATGTGATTAAATACAATCATTATCCAAGTGAGGACACTTGCATAACCAATCTTAGAAATTAACGAACAAAATATATATATGGATTATACATTAATGTTACATTGGTAATCAATGAACGGATAGAATTTAAGAACTTGTATGAATAAAAAGGGTTAGATACATAACCAATAAAAGTATAGTTAATAAACTGACACAACGATGATAATATTCTGAAACTGGCTTATGCATGTCCATTGCATAAAGTAAATGCAAGGGTAAAGATACTTGTCTGATCTGATGCTTACACAACTTAGTTTTATTTTTTATACCAAAACCTTTCATTAATAAGATCATTCTGTCGATTAGAATATTATATCGTAACACATAGTACTGCTATTTGCAGTCATCTCATGACTTAAGCACATTGTCACATATTTATAACAGTCATTGGATCATAAACAATCACCTATCAAGTCAAATTATCTAAGTCCAGATCAAATTTTGAAATATTTCGGTGTACTGGCAGCTTTATCGAGTAATTATCAAGTCTAAAACTCTGTTCTGTAGTTCAATATTCCTTTAGATAATTTAATTATCATTCATATTATTTTTTAGTAGCTTATAATAATTTTTAAATAATTATTATAATTTATTATGATTTTTCAAACACTGAATCATTTTTAAATGATTTAAACACTAAATAATTCTATTATCATTAATATTTAAATAATATTAAAATATTAATGAAACCATTGCGAAAATATTAAAGTTTATTTATAATAACTCAAAATATTTTTAAAGTATTAATATTACCCTTAAATAGTTTTTAAAATATTTAAAATTATTTTTAAATAAATACCATTAATATTTAAATATTAATGTTTTATTTATCAAAATATTAAAAATCACTTATTATAACTTAAAATATCTTTAAATCATATATATCATTTTTATATGATTTATAAATCAATAAAAATTATTTTTAAACTATTTATTTAATATAATAATTAAATAATTTTAATATCATTAATAGTAAATTATTAATGAAATTTTCCTTAAAATATTAAAAGTTATATTTTATAACTTAAAATATTTTTAAACTATTTATTTTCATTTAAAATGATTTTTATAATATTAAAAATCATTTTTAATCAATCTTATTTAATATATTTATTAAATAAATCTAATATCATTAATATTAAATAATTAATGAAATTTGCCTTAAAATATTAAAAATTATGTTTTATAACTTAAAATATTTTCAAATACTTTTTTATCATTTAAAATTATTTTTAATATGATAAAATCATTTTAATCAATTTATTTAATACATTTAGTAAATAAATTAAATATTAATAATATTCAAATAAATATTAATTTAAATGAAAAATATATCAAATTATTAAAAGTTAATTTTTATAACTTAAAATAATTTTTAAAACTAATTTTAGAATTTTTAATAATTTCTTTATTTTTTTAATTAATTTTTTGAAAATAAATAAATTAAAATTAAAAAGTCTGTCGCTATAGCCTTTAGCGACAGAAAGTTTCATCTTTGGTGTTCTTGAGCCTCAAGAACATTCATATGCAGTTATTAAGTTACCTACTTTGACCATGATTAATTCACTGTGTAATGTGTTTCTGGGCTAGCTATTGGTCAGATATTATAGTATATATGTAATACTACAAGTTCATAACCATCTCTGGGTCAGAACATAACACACGAGCAAGATCTAAAGCCTTGAACAAGCTGTCAGAGCTATTCTTCATTTTCTAGGTTTACCCAAAAATGAAGAACGGTTCGACTTGCTAGTTTTGGGCTTCCACAACTTGAAATCTATGCAATGATTTTGTGATTTAAAGGTTCCAGATTATAGTCAACATGTCAAGGAACAAATTCATTACATAAAACAAGTCTAACAACATTACAATCTCTAGATCTGGTTCGGTCAAATCATGTCAGAAACCGTGTTCATAAGTTTTCTGGGTTACCCAGAAAACTGTTTTCGTGCTCAACCATGCTACTTTGACCGGGCACTACATTAAATCTATATGTTATTTAGGTGATCTAATAGCATGAATCTACAGTCCATATACCAAACTACAATCTAGATACAACAACTATTACAAATCATCAAATCACTGTCAGATCCGAGCCCATGAACATCTTGTCAAAGCTTTCTGGGTAACATCTGGGTTACCCAGATTTGCTTGGTCATGGTCGGTCAACCGACTTTGACCATCAATATCTTACAATATATACCAGATCTGACCCTAATTCGAGTTCTAGAGCAAAGCCCACATGACATACTACAACTATAAACATTTAAAACATTAAAATCATTAACAATCACCGATCTATGAGATTTGACATTTGGTTATCAAACAACATTTTCCAGTTTTCCAGATTTTTGAAAACTTCAAATTTGTGCATCTAGATGTTATGGATCCATTATCTAGCAACCCATATCACTTATTATCATAACATATAACATGTGTAAACATTAAAACACCAAATCCAACATAGCATACAAGATTGAAGTTTAGGTTTAGGGTTTACCTTTCTATGAACAAATCTTAAATCTGGCCTTGCTAATCTGTTTGTGGTGTTCTATAAACTTGTTAAGGGACTTAATTACTTATAAATTTCGTGGGTTTAAAGAGAGAGAGAGAGAGAGAGAGAGAGTCTATGTTGAGTATAAGTTAACAAATGAGGCTAATTTATGGACATTTCTCTCTCTTGATCTATATATAATTTGGTGCAATGCATTTGGCTGAGATGTAATGGCTGATAAATGTGTATTTTAGTCACATGGCTAGGCTAGAGTTGGTCACCAACTAAAGTTTTGGCAAGTTTTACAAGTTAGCTAACAAATAATGTAAGAGGGGTATTTTGGTCAATTGGCTTGAAATTTTAATGGCTAAATTGTAATCTTGGCTAACCCTTAAGGTTTAACCTTAAGGTTTTGAAAATCTAATTTTTAAGGATTTCTAATTAGGGCTAAAATAGAAGAATTAGTTTCCTAAAAATGTAAATTAGAGTTTCCTAATTACATTTAGTTTTCTAATTACATAGAACATGGAAATTAGATTAAAGATTTACTCATTAACATTAAGCTTGCTAATTTAGTGATTAGGGTTTACAATTAACAAACTAGGGTTTCTAATTTAGAAAATTAGGGTTTCTAATTAACAATTAGGGTTTCCAATAATTAGGTTTTTCCTAATTAAGTCTATATATAATTAATAAAATATATTATTAATCATAAAACACAATCACTAAACAGTCTTGAACTCCTATTTGACTTTTCAAATTAGGGTTTTAATAGCTTAACACTATGGTTTTGATTTCATATTCGACTTAACTTTCATATATACCATTATTAATTAAGTTAAAATAATTAATTTAACTAATTTGAATAAATTCATATAATAAAATAGTTATTGTAATAATTCTAATAATCGTATCATATATTAAATAATACAATAATCATATTTTCATTAAAAATAAATAATAAAATATTTTTACTACAAGATAAATTTATTATAAAAATATAATTTATAATGATCAATAATTTCTTTTAAAAAAAATTATTTGCAATATAATAAATAAATCTTTATTTATCACATATACACATAAACTTTACCTTGCACATATTCCCACCTTTACTTTTAAAAAAAAAATTATACGCAAAATATTTAATAATATCAAAAATATTGGGTTATTACATTCACCCCCCCCCTTATAAGGATTCCGTCCCCGGAATCACCGTTTCATAACTTACACATACTACGATAAATAACATACATAGTCATTTCAAGTAGATCTCAACCAGATTTAATCGAAATGATTTTTAATTATTCAACATAAAGCTTGTCTATCTGATTATACAGAAATTTGATTTCTAATAGAACTCAAATTTCTCTTTCAAAATTTTTTTATAAAATAATTTACTATATATAAGAAAACCATATATAAGAAAATAAATTTTATTCGAATAATACCTGGTATTTCATCCCCGGCTCCTACGGTATCCTGAACGGTCATGTTAAAGACTCTGGCTGTCGATTTTGTTGGCTTATTTGTTGAAGTTGGTCCTGTTATCGCCAATGTCCCGCCGCCTTTCCCTGTATTCGTACTCCCTGCATCCATTCTCCTTTTTGGACAATCCTTTACCTTATGCTCCATTGATCCACATAGAAAACACCCACCATTCACCCTTGGATTGGGGCAGTTGGGAGAGATATGTCCCTCATGCCCGCACTTATAACAAACAAACTTTCCCTTTAAACACTCACCCGAATGGTTCTTCCCGCAATTCCCGCACTGCACCACCTTCTTCTTTACACCTTCTTGCTTAACCTAGATATTCCCAAAATTGTTCCCTTTTCTTTTCTCCTTCCTACTTCCACTTCTTACTTCTACCTTCACAACTCCCTTGACCTTGCCCTTGTTCCTTTTCTCCTTGTTGTAGAGGCTCATGGCCTCACTTCCCTCCTCGGCTATAATAGCCTTTTCCATGAGTGCTGCAAAAGTACCAATCTATAACACTGCCACCTTATTGTAGAGCCAGAGTTTTAATACCAGCTCGAACCTCCTTGCCTTTCTTGCTTTCATATCAACTTGATGCGGAGCGAACCTAGCTAACTCATTAAACTTTGCAGCATACTTCGCAACTGTTATATTGCCCTGCTTTAACTCCAAAAATTTCACCTCCATTCTAGCCTGCATACTGGATGAGAAATAGTTTTTGAAAAATAATGTCTTAAATCTAGTCCATGTAACCACTCCTTCTCCTGCCCTAGCTTGATTTACCTTCCACCAAAAATTCACATCCCCCTTCATCATATAAGTGGCAAAAGTCGTCTTCTGCTCCTCCTCTACCCTAGCTATCATAAACGCCTTTTCTATCTCTTTTACCCAAGTCTGGGCTTCTATAGGGTCAATTGTCCCTCTAAATTCTGGCGATCCGACTGCCTTGAAGTCTTTAAATTTTGCTAATTGATTTTCTGGCTGATTCCTTGTGGCTGGCATTCCAGTCTGCATGGCTTCAGCTACCATGTTTGTGAAGTTCTGCATCAGATCTGGTTGTCCCCCAGCATCGTTGACAGATTCTTTTACCCTTTGATTTCGAGTTTGACGTCTTCTTGGCGGCATTATTTGATTAAATAAAATAATAAATTATTCTTTATTCTATGTCTTATCATATCATGCGTAATTTTAAACTCAAACAATCATGTACTCAAAATATATTCATATTCATTCCACTAATTTATAGTACTTTACATAGCATAACACATACTGCTTTAAGAATTTGTTATCCCTTTTTTACCACAAAAAGTAGGGAATCGCTGCTATAACTTGTACAAAAGTTAAGAATATTACATTACACGAACATACTTATCATTTACATAACATCGAACACACATATTCAAACAGTACTTATACTACTTATTCACTATGCCTTTTTCATGATCTTGGACAACCTTTCGCCTGATAACCTTCCACCCCATAAATAAAACACACACCTTGCTTTGGATTGGGACAATGAGGAGAGATATGTCCCTCATGTCCGTAACTATAGCATACATTTTCCCTTTTTCTGCATAAACCTTTACGTTTCTTGTTACAGTTTGTACACTTTTTTATTTTGCTAGAGTTCCCTTGTTATTATCAAGATTTCCTAAGTCACGGACTTTCATTTTTCTTTTCCCATTCTTGCTTGGAGCTGCACACGATTTGTTGCTTTTGGCTCCAATTTGATCAATTTGGATTTTAAGCTTATCTTGTTCTTCCATTGTTTCGATTAATACTTTTTGCAATTGACTATTTAGTAGACTTTCTATTTCCCATAACTTTTTTCGGAGAAGAAACCTTGTTCCTCAGATTCTGCACTTCCATTGAGGCCTGGTCAGCTTCAACTTTCGTGTTCAAATCACTATCTGTCAGTACTACCATTTCTGGATCTGGTACTATATTTTTCAAAATATCCACCTCATTAAGGTTGCTTTCAATGTGAGCCTCTATTTCAGCTATTGGCTTTGATATTGGCTCGGTCGTGGAGATTTTCTCTTCCTTTACTATCTGAGGGTATCCTAATCTTTTTTCACCTGACATCTACACATAAATTATTTTGATTAGCATATAATATATACACACAGCAAATAATAGTTTTATGTAGGTTACTTTTATTTTGTTTTATGATAAATTTATTCAATTCATCTCCTTTAAACTCTATTCGAGTTATTTGTATTTTCAACATTTCCCTTTGTCCTAAAGATTATGGCCTAAGATCTATCCCACCTAAGGTTTCTAATCTAAAGCTTTGATACCAACCTATGATGCCCCCAAATTCAGGTACTTGAAACCCGAACCCGGTGCTTCACGATATCATTTCTTTGAGCGAAATAATAATAATAATACAAATAACAAACTTAACATACATTATCAGAGTTGTCTAATCCTAGGTTCATAACCTTTAATACATTTTATTACATGATACTTAATAAATAACATTGTCTTAATATAGTCTAACTATTATATAAGATACCATAACGTTTATTCTGTCAACTTTCCTTTCCCTTTGTTCTCGGCAGAACCTTCAGGTTGATCACGCTTAGCTGAAAACATTTAAATTTAATGCAAGAATGAACATTTGATTTCCTAGCAAGTAATATAAGATAATAAACTTTAGCTGAAAGAAGTAAATGTTTTCTTTGAACGACACTTCTGCAACGAACAACAGTTGTGAAGTAAGCTGAATCAATACTATACAACATATCAAATCTATCACAAAATTTGAAACTACGTACTGACTATAAATAGAGAGCAGTCGACAGACTATGAACTTTGTTTTCAATTTTCGAAAAAGTTTTACAAAACTTCATCCACAAACCGTCATAACTTACGGGCACGGAGGGTGATCAACCCGTTATACCCTGTATTGATTAATACTACGTGTTCGAACGATATTTTCGTCCAGCATATCCGCCTTAGGCGGACAAAAGTTTCCAATGTTCGGATGTTCATACTTAGTCTGGAATCTGAACCAAAATAATTCGGTTGGATAACAAAAAAGTTTTATCATGTTCAATGCTATTTTTAAATATGTGTCTAGTTGAGTCAAATAGCTTAGACGACTTGTAACTAACGTATACACACCAGAAACCAATAGGTATGTGTCAACATATGATTAAATACAATCATTATCCAAGTGAGGACACTTGCATAACTAATCTTAGAAATTAATAAACAGAATATATATCTGGATTATACATTAATGTTACACTGGTAATCAATGAACGGATAAAATTCAAGAACTTGTATGAATAAAAAGGGTTAGATACATAACCAATAAGAGTATAGTTAATAAACTCACACAACGATAATAAAGTTATGAAACTAGCTTATGCATGTCCATTACATAAAGTAAATACAAGGGTAAAGATACTTGCCTGATCTGCTGCTTACACAACTTAGTTTTATCTTTTATACCAAAACATATCCTTAATTAGATCAATTTGTCGATTAGAATACTATATCGTAACACATAGTACTGCTATTTGCAGTCATCTCATAACTTAAGCACATTGTCACATATTTATAACAGTCATTGGATCATAAACAATCACCTACCAAGTCAAACTATCTAAGTTCAGATCAATTTCTGAAACATTTCGGTGTACTGACGACTTTATTGGATAATTATCTAGTCTAAAACTATGTTCTGTAGTTCAATATTCCTTTAGATAATTTAAATATCATTCGTATTATTTTTCAGCGGCTTATCAATTTTTTTAAATAATTATTATAATTTATCATGATTTTTCAAACATTGAAATCATTTTTAAATGATTTAAGCACTCAATAATTCTATTCTCATTAATATTTAAATAATATTAAAATATTAATGAAACCATTGTCAAAATATTAAAGTTTATTTATAATAACTCAAAATATTTTTAAAGTATTAATATTACCCTTAAATGATTTTTAAAATATTTAAAATTATTTTTAAATAATTACCATTAATATTTAAATATTAATGTATTATTTATCAAAATATTAAAAATCATTTATTATAACTTAAAATATCTTTAAATCATTTATATCCTTTTTAAATGATTTATAAATCAATAAAAATTATTTTTAAACTATTTATTTAATATAATTATTAAATAATTTTAATATCATTAATACTAAATTATTAATGAAATTTTCCTTAAATTATTAAAAGTTATATTTTATAGCTTAAAATATTTTTAAACTATTTATTTTCTTTTAAAATGATTTTTATAATATTAAAATCATTTTTAATCAATCTTATTTAATATAATTATTAAATAAATCTAATATCATTAATATTAAATAATTAATAAAATTTGCCTTAAAATATTAAAAATTATGTTTTGTAACTTAAAATATTTTTAAATACTTTATTATCATTTAAAATGATTTTTAATATAATAAAATCATTTTAATCAATATATTTAATACATTTAGTAAATAAATTAAATATTAATAATATTCAAATAAATATTAATTTTAGTGAAAAATATATCAAATTATTAAAGCTAAATTTTATAACTTAAAATAATTTTTAAAACTAATTTTGGAATTTTTAATAATTTATTTCTATTTTTAATTAATTTTTTGAAAATAAAAAAATTAAAATTAAAAAGTCTGTCGCTATAGCCTTTGGCGACAGAAAGTGTTGCCTTTGGTATTCTTGAGCCTCAAGAACATTCATATGTAGTTATCAAGTTACCTACTTTGACCAAGATTAATTCACTGTGTAATGTGTTTCTGGCTAGCTATTGATCACATATTATAGTATATATGTAAAGCCTTAAACAAACTGTCAGAGCTATTCTTCATTTTCTGGGTTACCCAGAAATGAAGAATAGTTCGACTGGCTAGTTTTGGGTTTCCACAACTAGAAATCTATGCAATGATTTTGTTATTTAAAGGTTCCAGATTGTAGCTAACATGTCAAGGAACAGATTCATTACATAAAACCATGTTCATAAGTTTTCTGGGTTACCTAGAAAACTGTTTTCGTGCTCAACCATGCTACTTTAACTGGCCACTACATTAAATCTATATGTTATTTAGGTGATCTAATAGCATGAATCTACCGTCCATATACCAAACTACAATCTAGATACAACAACTATTACAAATCATCAAATCACTGTCAGATCCGAGCCCATGAACATCTTGTCAGAGCTTTCTGGGTAACATCTGGGTTACCCAGATTTGGTTGGTTATGGTCGACCAACCAACTTTGACCATCAATATCTTACAATATATACCAGATCTGACCCTGATTCGAGTTCTAGACCAAAGCCCACATGACATACTACAACTATAAACATTTAAAATATTAAAATCATTAACGATCACTGATCTATGAGGTCTGACACTTGGTTGTCAGACAACATTTTTCAGTTTTCCATATTATTGAAAACTTCAAATTTGTGCATCTAGATGTTATGGATCCACTATCTAGCAACTCAGATCACTTACTATCATAACATATAACATGTTTAAACATTAAAACACCAAATCCAACATAGCATACAAGATCGAAGTTTTGGTTTAGGGTTTACCTTTCTATGAACAAATCTTAAATCTGGCCTTACTAATCTGTTTGTGGTGTTCTATAAACTTGTTAAGGGACTGAATTGCTTATAAATTTCGTGGGTTTAGAGAGAGAGAGAGTCTATGTTGAGTATAAGTGAACAGATGAGGCTAATTTATGAACATTTCTCTATCTTGATCTATATATAATTTGGTGCAATGCATTTGGCTGGATGTAATGGCTGATAAATGTGTATTTTAGTCACATGGCTAGGCTAGCATTGGTCACCAACTAATGTTTTGGCAAGTTTTACAAGTTAGCTAACAAATAATGCAAGAGGGGTATTTTGGTCAATTAGCTTGAAATTTTAATGGTTAAATTGTAATCTTGACTAACTCTTAGGGTTTGACCCTTAGGGTTTAACCCTAAGGTTTTGAAAAGACTAATTTTTAAGGATTTTTAATTAGGGCTAAAATAGAAAAATTAGTTTTCTAAAAATGTAAATTAGAGTTTCCTAATTACATTTAGTTTTCTAATTACATAAAACATGGAAATTAGAATAAAGATTTACTAATTAGCATTAATGTAGACACTCGAAATTTTCTGCACACCTGTCACTGACATTGCAGGAGGGCAGATTCGTCTTTCAGAGATAACCTTGGAAGATAGCTCATATCCAGTTCGGATACTACCGAAAGTTCAATCTCAACCCCGGAACACATACCGGGAGTATCAGTTCCAACCTTGGTGATAACCCCGAGGCATGCAGTTCAAATACCAGAAATTCCACTGGAGAAGGCTGATTCATCTCGGAGATAACCTCGAGATATTCAGTCACAGTCCTAACACCGGGAATAGCAGTGCTAACCTCGGAGATAACCTCGAGGATTGTAGTTCTGGAGATAACCCCGAAAATGCATGTTTCAAATGCATGCAATCAGCTTCAACCTCGGCACTCACCCCTAGACACTAAGTATAAGACCAGGAGATAGCACCGGGAAGACATGCACACCTCAGAGATGACACTGAGGACCTTCAACACTTGCAGCAGTCCAACCTCAGAGACAACCCTGAGCAACGTCTGCTTTATCGGCCTAAACCAAAGATAACCCCGGTGAACGGCAGAATCATCATCTTGCCACCTTAATGCCACATCACACCGTCTCAATATTTCATACATACATTTCTACACAACAATGTCCCACAAGAACCATGGAAGTCCAATCCCGAATGACTATTGCGCAGGGCAACGGATAGAATTTGAAGCTTGAAGATCGAAGGGCATGGTCCCATCTTCCTGACTTTGTACAACCTCTAATCCCATGTCATTGTGTAAATCTCGACAATGACGGTCCGAAATAGGTCTTATACACCTCAATCGGATGCCCGGATTGAAGTTCTGAAAGTTCGAGTGGACATCACGTTGAATGAGTGCACGTACTTTGAGACGACGGGACCCCGCGGAGCCCGGGGCAACTCGGGCAGCCGCAGGTACATCTGTGGCTAGCCCCGGGTACATCTGCGGCTCCCCCCTCTATAAATAGAGGGCTTGGGGTGGCCATTTATATAGAAAAAAAGGCGAGGAAGCCCTGTCAAATTTGCTCTGTACACACCCTAAACTGAGTATTTTCTCATTTTAAACACTTGTGAGCTCACTTATAGCTACTATGTACCGACGGGAGCTGAGTGTTCATCCACTTAAAGCTATAGAAGTCTTCTTTGGCAGTCCACTGTAAGCCTTCTTACACACTTTAAAGCCTTTCTCTTCATCTAGGCACACAACATTCTTCACGTTGAGAGTCGTGTTGCGTGTGTATGCCCGGACTTCGGTCTGTGATTTCATTTTAGTTTGTATATATATATATATATACTTATATATATGAACTGTGTGTCGAACTCTGTTCGATGAGCCTAGACTTATGTATGGAGCGTTTAATTATTTTCGTATATATATACTTATATATATGAACTGTGTGTCGAACTATGTTCGATGAGCCTGGATTTTACATCAGGTGCGTTTACTGCTAATATATATATATATATATATATATATATATATATATATATATATATTTCGTCCCGCCTGGAATTTACTTCGTGGCAGTTTATTGCTTTCATAGCTTTATTTACATTTTTTGATCCCTCATGGAGGTGCTTCGTGGTTGGTGATCATATTTATATATATATATATATATATATATATATATATATATATATATATATATATATATTTCGTCCCGCCTGGAATTTACTTCGTGGCAGTTTATTGCTTTCATAGCTTTATTTACATTTTTTGATCCCTCATGGAGGTGCTTCGTGGTTGGTGATCATGTTTATATATGTATATTTACAGCTTATATATATATATATATATATATATATATATATATATATATATATATATAACTGCTTACTGCTTTTATACAAATTGCGGCATCATGTGAGCCTAGGAATCATGTGATCACAGATTCAATCTACTAAATCTAGATTCGGTTTCCGTTATAGACATTTTCAGCTGTAAGCAGCCAGTAAATTTATTCACAGTGTTTGGATTTCCTTAGATTGTTTTCATGCCCACGAGGAGTTTGGCACTGCTTTGTACATTATTTTTCTCAAAGATGCTTCGCATCTCTAAAATAAAAGCAATCAAGCCTAACATTTACTAAAATGGAAGTATCAAAGGCCTCAATTACTATTGAGCACAAGGGTTTGAATAACCTCTTTTATAAAACATCACTGCTATATCTTGTTTAAAACTGAATTTTTACACAAATTCAAACCCTTTGTATATAGGTGCAAACGAGGCATAGCACTACTTTCAAATAACTACACATTGACTCACACACACATATTCATATAACAGTTTCTTGAAAAGTGGCGGTCACCGTGGTAACACGGATGTCGGGGGGTGCCTAACACCTTCCCTCTGCACAAGAAAGTCCCTAAACCCTAATGAATCTCTGATTTGCAGACCTGTTTAGCAGTGTCACATCACTAGGTCAATGTGCAAACCTTTTCTCGGTTGTGTTGGTACAACTAGATAAAAAACCAACTGGCGACTCTTACAGTCAAATAGTCGACATACAAATGTTGGACCTTTTCACAACTTGTTTTTTCAAACAAATCTCACCTAACATGAGAACACCAAAAAACAAGAACATAAAGGGACAAATAAAAATCCCGACGTCGACAGGTGGCAACTCTGTTGGGGATGCCAGTAAGAGGACTTAAGCTGCTATTATAAGCTTTTTAAAACTGTTATATGCTTGTGTGTGGATGTTGCATTTACATTTATGATGAATGTGTACGAATGCATATATTCACTACACTTAATGCTTTACACTATATCTGCTTGTGATATTAGTACTTCGCACATGTCATCATTTTCATAAATGGTGAGACATGTTGTATGTGAATGTATGTTGTGTGGTTCCTCCACCAGGAGGCTATCCTGTCGGTGTTTGATTACTGGACTCGTAGGAAGACTAATTCCAACGAGATTCAGGAAAGGCACCACCCAAATTCGCTCCAGTTGAAAGACCAGATTAACTTCCCGTTGAGTAAATTGCGATGATTTGGGAACCTTCATGCTAAAAAGCCGTGAGAGTAACCTAATATAGGTCAGCCTCTGATAAACCAAATGCGGAGGAAAGTCTCTTCATGCTTTCTCATTTCAAGTTTCTCGTAAAGTTAATTACTTGTAATTTCATTCCATATTCACCTCCATGTAATGAGAAATATGAAGAAAAATGTGCAAACTTAAATTAACATGCTATCCTGTATTACAAATAGCTAACATCCATTTTGTAGGATAAAATTCCTAAAACGGATATATCACATAGCATGTAAACATTTACACATTCCCTATGACTAAACTATGCAAGTCTTTTGCAGGGAAGCAATCAGACCTACTACCCGTTCAAAATCCAAAAAGGCCACGAGCCTACAACCAATCATATCTTCATCTGATCAATCTAATCCCGTTTTCCACGAAGAATTCGACAGATTAAGTAAACAAATCACAGATTTGGCTGTTCTGCTTAAAAAATTACGTCAATCTACGCAGGGCTCAAAAATTCCCACATATACAGAATCCTCCGCACAGGGATGAATCCAAGGTTCAGATAAAACAAATCCAGAATTACAATTGCTTACGACGGACAAAAATCCTAAAAACACCCATCTCAAAGGAGATCTAGACACAGGTGACATCAGGAAGAAGGTCCTTCAAATGGAAGAAACCCTTCGTTCTATCAAAGGAATTGGAGCACACGGGAGTGTCTCATAAACTGACCTTTGTATATTCCCTGGTGTTCATTATCCAGAGAAGTTCAAAACTCCTGACTTCGAAAAGTACGATGGGTTAAGAGATCCTTACACATATTTGAAGGTGTTCATTGGAGAACTTGGATCTTATGCAGAGGACGAGAAGCTCAGAATGCAGATGTTCCAAAAAAGTCTAACTGGAGAAGCCCGTTAGTGGTATACTAGATTAGACAACTCAAAGATCCATAGCTGGGAAGAACTAGCTCATGCCTTCCTTACACAATACAACTTCCAGTCTCAGATGACTCCTGACCAGTACCAGATTACCAAGGTCAAGAAATAGTCCAATGAGCCTTTCAGAGAGTATGCTCAAAGGTGGAGGCGCCTTGCTGCTCAAGTTATTCCATCTATGACAGAGTCAGAAATGGTCATGACCTTCATCGACATACAAGAAGCTCCTTTCTATGAGAGAGTTTTAGCTGGCATTGGTAAAATATTTTCTGAAATGGTCAAACATGGAGAGATGGCTGAGATGGGGTTAAAGTCAGGAAAGATTCAAGACCTAGCCGCTTTTAAAGCAGTTGTTGAACACATCCAGTTTGGAACTTATGGAAACAACCCCCGGAGGGTCCATAAAAAGAAAGAGGAGGATGTTTCCTTGATACTACAAGGTCAAAAGGGTAATTAGAATATGCCTATCCAGAGGAGAAATTACACTCTTTTTCAAGCTTAATCTTTAAACCCTTCTTTGCCTAAAGGTGGATAAGTTAAACGCCCTCGAGTGTTCACACCCCTAGGGGACTCACTCGAGAACATTCTCAATCTTCTGACCACTTAGAAGAAAATTACGCATCTTCTTCCACCAGCCAGCCCTAATGGGAAGGGTTTCAATGCTGCTCAGAAATGTGCTTATCATGCCGGGGCACCTGGACATGATACTTAAGATTGTTGGGCCTTAAAACACAAGATCCAAGATTTAATAGACAACGGTGAGATTGTGGTCACCAAACCAGATCAACCTCATGTGCAAGATAACCCTCTTCCTCAACACAAAGAGGAAGAGGTCAACATGATTAATTGGTGCAGTGGACAGAATTCTAATTTTAACGGTGAATTATCCCAGACCATCAAAGACAGTGTTGACAAATGAGATTATGCAAAGTTCTAGTTTATGATGGAATGAAAGATTAAAGCTCTGTGTAAGCAGATTGAGCAATTGGCAGAATTGGTGACCTATCAGCATCAAGTCACACGCCAATTAGTCAGCCAGGAGCATGCTAATCTCCTCCCTTTTGTTATGAATACTCCCTCGTCGCCTTTAGAAAATGAAACACTGGAAGATAAAGTGACAAAGAGAGCAAATGCAAAAGCTCGTCGGGAATTTGCCAATAAAAGGGAATTAATATACCTGGGCCAACCTATAGAGGAGATACTTCAGATGTTGATCAATGAAGGAAGGATCACATCCCTTCTACCTCCAATTAATCCCAGTTCAGGACGGTTTAATTCTGATAGAGTATGTCAGTATCACTCCCGTTCTCGCGGTCACAGCACAGAAGAATGCTGGACACTCCGCCACCTTATTTAAAATCTAATTGACAGCGATGTCCTGCAACTAGCAGACGACAATACTGTGCTATTTGAAAGTGAAAAATACTTGTCCTACTAAATAGAAGGGATTGGTAGCAGCTATATCCGCTGAGGCTGATGGGACTGTCAAACCATTCACAATACAAGCAATTTAACTCAAAGGAGTTGACAATCCTTTGAAAGTGGCTGCTCTAGAGCCAATCAACTTACCATTCAGACCACAATATCATGTTATCAGCTTACAAAAAGTCCCATGGAATTATGGAGAAGCTGAAGGATCCACCTCTCATACAACTGCTGCAGTGTCGAAGTAGAATCCGCTGTATTTTCCCCAATGGGTGATGAAGCCTACCATCAAATCAAAGGAAAAAATTCCCATGGAGAAGATTGAAAAATTCCTCCGTACTATTGGTCATATTGAAGCCAAGGTGGTTTTAAGCTTAAGAGAAGCTCCACATCAAATTTTAATACTGGACTTGGTTTTAACTTCGGAAGATCACATGAAGATCTTACTAAAGGTTTTGGAAGAAGCCTACTTACCGAAATCAGTGGATGTGGAGAAATTTCAACATTTGGTTGATCACATTTTTAACAACAATGTGATATCTTTCACTGATGATGACATCCCGCCTGAAGGGACCGGTCATTGCAAACCGTTACACATTACAGTTTTGTCATCCTAATACATGCTAGCTAGAGTCTTGATAGATGGAGGTTCATCTCTGAATATCTGTCCTTACGCTACGTTGGTGTAGATGAATGTCAATCTCAACCGGATCTAAAGCAGCCATACGATTATTAAACTTTTGATGGATCCCGTCGAAATTCAGTCGGAGAGATTGAGCTGCAAATTGAGATTGGTCCCCATACATTATGTGTATCTTTTCACGTGCTCAAAATAGATTCAGGATATAACCTGCTATTGGGAAGACCGTGGATTCATATGGCTGGGGTCGTCCCCTCCACTCTTCATCAGCAACTTAAATACATTATCAACAATAGCCTAGTCACGGTCAACGCTGAACCGGAATGTCCTAAACATGGTGACATACCACTGATTAACTTCAATTCAGATGTTGAGCCGATCAGTTTTCATACCTTGGAAGTGAGAAACACTCAATACCATTCCATTGGAATGCCATTTCCCGTACCCAAGATTTCTGCCGAAGTGATGGCAGCTACTCAAGAAATGATGTCATTGGGACACCAGCTGGGACACGGGCTGGGTAAAAATAATCAGGGTATTAAGCATCCGATTCAAATGTTCAGTTAAACTGGGACAGCCGGACTAGGCTATTCTGCCAGTTCCAGTCATAGAAATCCACATAAGCATAAGAAGATTCCTCTAGCTTCAGTTACACCACGATTATCTCCACCTATAAATCCAGAGTTCGTACAACCTCCGATAAAGGTGCTAGCCAACGTAATGACTATGTTATTTCCCAAACCGATACTGGTAAAGGTGAAGGAAGTCTTTGTTCCAGATCCTAATGTGGAAGAAGAGGAACAAAGAATTAAACAAGACATCGTCAGAATGATGTGAAGCATACGCATCATTGTCCATGATGAACATACAAATAGATACACCCTAGACGATGATTGCCCAGACATAATGGTTATCATTCGGGAGAAGGAGGACGATGACAACCCCTCCATCACTACAGTCCACCAGAACTTTGCCATTGCCAATTGGAGCAGCACTATTTGCATTGGTCGACAAGGGTAAAACGGGCAGGACCTCTTTCTGCCCTGTAGATATCATAACTGCTTATTTTTCTGTACAGTATTAGCAGTTGTTTTGTCAGTACATGCTAACACTTTGTATAACTAAACAGTTTCATATATATTAAGTGAAAGCATATTTTGTTTAAGGACTCTGAACTTAGATGTGCATGTACTTGCTGATAAGATGCCTCTTCTCCACAAGGATTCTAACTTGGATGAAAAGCTAGACTCAGACTTGATAGAAATACAAGAGGATATTGAGGTGCCTTAGGAGATCAAAGAATGGGTCGAAGACAAACCTAAACCCAACCTTGATCAAACCACCTCCTTCAATCTCGGAACATTAGAAAACTCTAAGTTAATCCAGATTGGTTCAAACCTCACTCCAAACTAGATGAATGACATTGCTACACTACTAGCCCAATTCCAGGATGTGTTTGTATGGTCTCATGAAGATATGGTGGGTTTGTTCACTGACATTATCCTTCATTGCCTCCCCATTAAAGAGGGATTCAAGCCAGTCAAGCAGAAGCTCAGGCGATTAAAACCTAAGTGGAGTTTAAAGGTGAAAGAAGAAATTGTGAAACAATTTCAAGCTGGTATTATCATGGTGTCCACATATCCTAAATGGATATCCAACATCGTTCTCGTGCCTAAGCCTGGAAGAAAGGTGCGAGTTTGCGTGGATTATCAAGATTTGAATAAAGCTTTCCTTAAAGATAGTTTTCCCGTGCCATTTATACATATTCTCATTGACAAAGCTGCTCAATACGGTATGTACTCCTTTGCTTATTGCTTTGCAGGGTACCATCAGATCATGGTTACTGAGGAAGATCGTGAAAAAACTACTTTCATCACGCCTTGGGGAACTTTTTGTTATAGACGGTTGTCGTTCGGCCTCATCAATGCCGAAGCCACCTATCAGCGAGCTATGATGGCTCTTTACCACGACTTAATGCACAAAGAGATAGAGATCTACGTGAATGACATCATTGTCAAGTCCCGAAGGGAGGAAGACCACTTAGACCATCTCAAAAAGCTCTTCAACTGGTTGTGTAAGTACAACTTGAAGTTGAATCCAGCCAAGTGCGCCTTTGGCGTTAAATCAGGAAGGTTGCTAAAATTCCTAGTCATCCACAAAGGGATTGAGCTGGATACCTCCAAAATCCAGGCCATTACGGAAATGTTCATTCCTCAGACAGAGTGAAAAATACGGGAATTTTTGGGAAGAATCAACTTCATTAGCAGGTTCATTTCTTAACTCACACCTGTAAGACCCCAACTTTTATGAATAAAGATGAATTTTTCTATAAATATCATTTTTGAATATTATGGTGCGGATTTAATATAATGTTATAGTTGTGTGTAATATTTACAAATTTGCAAACTATGCAAGTGGTTATATAATATTCAATTGGTCAGGGAATATTTGTTTTAACAGGAAAAATTCGTATGACGGCACAATCATTGGTCGACCCCACAACGAAATTATTATCAGAATGAAAAAATGACAAAAATATCTTTTTATAAAAATAACGGCGGAAGTTTTACCGTTAACTGTTGAAATACCCGATGTTAAAAGTACAGTACTACGCGTGGTTGCATAGTAGCACAAGGTATTGATTATTGATGCTTACGTGAGAAGTCACTCAGTTTTGTTCAATTATTTCTACAGTAATTGCTGCATAGTATCTCACGTTATTTGATTTAATTATTGTCAATGTTTTATATTATTAAATCAATAATTGAGACGATACAATTATTCATATTATTATTTGCAATATTGACGATGTCTGGAAAGTTTTGTCGAGGAGAGGTTTGGTCACCTAATTGCGCGCTAATAGGGAGAAATCCTTATCGGAAAGTCCCCTCTTTCCTGGGAACGATCTAGTTGTTAATATTGCGAGTTATAATAATATGAATAAAGGTTGTTAAAAATATTGAAGGATTTTTATGAAGTATTTGTTCTAAATTTTGCTTATTATAGGACCCCCATTTACCCATTTTTCAAAATAATCGGTAGAAAGTTATTCAGTATATATATACATATATATATATATATATATATATATATATATATATATATATAAGCGTATGTGTGTGCATGTGAAGTTGACAAATGGGGAAAGAAAAGGATTGTCACTGGTGGGAAATGTGGGAATAAGATAAGTGATGTATAATTGTCTTTTTTCTAACTAGTAACAAAGGACTTAATTGCTGTTATGGCATCCAAAAATGAAACCCTTTAAAAAAATTTGATTGACTTATGTGATTTTTGTGGGTATGTGAAGTGTTGTGGGCGGCTGGGTGAATTTTTATATATTTTTATATATTATATAAGTTTTGTTTTATTACATTATAAATAGAATATATTATATTTTATTTGCATAGTATTTTACTCTGCAGTGCACAGTAAATCTTGGGAATCAGAAAATTTTTGCCCGTGATACTACTGTGCGTCCATGATTTCTAAAATTCAAATAGTATCCTTTCCATTCTCCTATAAATAGGATTCTTAGTTAGAATTGAAAATCACACCAGAATCAGAGAATTCTTATTCTATAATATTGAGTGTATTTCTTTAGAGTTTAAGAAAGCTTTGAGTGTAGAAAATAGTTCAAGTTATCTTCAAGAATATCTCCGCTATACCAGTTGGAATACTCTCCTTTTTAAGGTAAGGGATATTATTTTTGTTCAGTATTCATATGAAATAATATTTTCTTCCATACTCTGTAGTATGTAAGTAATATTATTTCATTTCAAATTTCGAATTCTACAATCATTTTGTTAAAGTTTTAGCTTCTATAATCCACGAAATTAGTAGAATATCATTGATATTTGTGCTTCTTCCAGTATCTTTTCATGAAAATATTATTTTGAGCATTATTGATAAGTTTTAATTTTTTGCATGTCGGAGTACTATTCACAAAGTTACTATTCCCGAAGTACTATTCACGGGATACTATGCACTCAGTTACTATTAACCAAGGGTACTATTCATGATAAAAATTGATATCTTTTTGGTCCAAATCATTTTTGATACAATATTATTCTTGAATTTTACTCCACAAAGTAGTATCATGTTGATAATTTGGACATTATTGAATTCTGGATAAATTAAATTATAAATCTTTAAAATTTTATCCTTTATTTTTATTTAATTGAATTCTTATATCATTGTCATCATCCTCATACTTATATTGTTATGAAAGTCATCTTTAGCCCGTAGTGCATAGATGGACTTGGTATGATTATAACCATGGATTAATCGGTATAATCATTACCGTAATATTATAAATGATGCGGTAAAAGTCCTCATTGGCCCGTAGTGCATTGATGGACAGTTGTTGGCATGATCATGACCATTGATGAAAACAAGAATATCCTTGGCCTGTAGCACATGGATAATTTATGGTCGTAATACTAATGAATATCCTTGGTCGTAGTGCAGGGGTGATTCGATGATGCAGATTATTTATTAAGCAGAGTCTCAGCGATAAAATTGATGATAAATTCTTTTAAATCATAGAAGATAGTAGATATCATGCTCTACTTGACTCTTATAATGGATTTCTTGTTCCGATGTAGCTAAACTTGATGTCTATTGTATTTTATCAGTTTAACACCATTGAAGGCTAACGATAATATATTCTGCATTATCTTAGTCATAATATTTCTTACTGGAATAGTTGAGCTCACCTTTTGCTTTCACTGTTATCTTCAGGAAATGAGAATATAGCTGGGACTAGTCGGAGAACGGAGTGAAGGTCCAGATGTTTGCATTAGTAGTTCTCACTATTCTGTGAAATAGTGTGAAAATAAATGTACTGAGGACTTATTTTGAGCTTGAATACTGTCTAGAAGACAATATTTGTATTAAAACTCACATCTCATGATGTATATTTAAGTTGTATTTATATTTTGTACCATGTATTTGGCGACTCAGAGTGGGTGATGTATACCTATTTTGGGGGCGTCATAGTTGGTATCAAAGCTTAGGGATATGATCCCTGGCTAAGAAGTGAGACTAGAACTAGGAGGGGAGAGGCGGGTAATTCCTTTGCTAGTATGACCTACCTACGTTTATTTATTATTTAATTGGTTGATCAGAATATAGGATAATATGTGGCATGCCAATTAACCCTTGTTTTGTGGTAGTGTTTGAAAATGACATCCGCGAATGTTGAGATAAGCAATGGAGCACATGAGACTGTTGAGTCACCGATGATCAATACCCAGGATAATGTACATCAGGAAGGCAATAATCATCAGGTAAACAACAACATCGACCTGATGATGAACGATGGGATGTTCAGAGGCTTTATGCAATTCATGCAACATCAGGTGAGAACGACTCCAGTTCAAAATGCAGGTAGAAACACTGGCAACTCTCGGATGGTCACCGCTAAGTAGTTCAAGGAGCTGGGACCACCAGAATTTTTGGGAGAGCCAAAACCACTTAAGGCGGAGGCGTGGATAAAGCAGATCACCAAGATATTTGATGTCTTGGGATGCTCCGAGGAGCAAAAGGTTCCCTTTGCCACCTTCATGTTGCGAGGAGAGGCAGATAACTGGTGAAAATCTGTAAAGCGTACTCAACCTGCCGCACTCAAAATGTCTTGGGAGAAGTTCCAAGAACTGTTCAATGACAAGTACTTTTCTGAAAGTATTTGTCACAGAAAAGAAGTAGAGTTCATCAAACTGGAGCAAAACAATATGACCGTGTCGCAGTACGAAGCCAAGTTTGTCGAGTTTTCCCGGTTTTCATCCCACTTGGTTGATAATGAGGAGAGAATGACACGGATGTTTCTAAGAGGTTTGAAATCCGAGATACGTTAATACCTAATTTCTCATAAACTGTGTTTATATTCAGATGTTGTAAATAGGGCTCAGTTATTGGAGCGCGATAACGAGTCAACCCAACCAAGAGAAAGCAGACGACAAAATGATAATACCAATAGTAGCAGTTATAGAAGCGGTGACAATAAACGTGGAGGGAATCAACATGCCAAAAATAGTAGCCACTTCGGTGGTAATCATGGCCAAGACAATAAGAGTAGAAATTTTACGAAGAGGAGATTCAATAATGATGGAAAGACGTCAGCACCAACACCCATTGTTAAAGAAGGAGAACGATCATCGATCGTATGCTTCAAATGCGGAGGGGAGGGACATATCAGTCCAAACTATACGCAGCAGTTCAAAATATGTTACAATTATAGAAGAGAAGGTCACCTGGCGCGATTTTGTCGTGCAGTAAAGCCAAGTCCAGCTGGGATGGAGGCACCAAAGGTCGTCTCAGAAAAGTTAAAGCCGGTAGTCCAAGGGAGAGCGCTTGTCGTAACCTCCCAAAAAGCGAAGAATCTGAACGAGGTTATACCCTATTTGATACCAGTTCTACCCTTTCTTTTATTTCTCCTACTTGTGCTCAACGTTTAAATTTGACTCCGGAGAAATTAGACTTTGACTTATCTGTTGAAACTCCATTGGGAGAAACCTTCATTACATCCATTGTTTATAAGTCTTATTTAGTTCAAATCGGCACCCGCACGTTACCTGTCGATCTTATTTATTTGAAAATACTTGCATTTGACGTGATTCTAGGGATTGATTGGTTAACTACTCATCATGCTAAAATTGATTATTTTGTAAGGTTGTTAGCTTTCATATTCCTAACCAACCTATTATTCGAATTCAAGCAACCAAGCTATTAAAATCAATCCATCTCAAGCCATAAAGCTATTCATTTATTGAAAAACAGATGTCAAGCTTTCTTAGCCCATATCATGGATTTAAACAAAAATACTTCAATTTTGAATGATATTTCTATTGTTAATAAATTTCCTGACGTATTCCCTGAAGAACTTCCTGGCCTACCCCTAGAGTGTGAAATTAAATTTTGTATCGAGCTTGAACCCGGTACAAAACCCATTTCTAAAGCCCCATATCGAATGGCTCCTATTGAACTTCAAGAGTTAAAGACCCAACTGCAGAAATTGTTAGACATCGGTTTTATTCGTCCTAGTACGTCTCCTTGGGATGCTCCTGTTCTATCCGTGAAGAAGAAAGATGGGAGTGTGCGACTTTGTATTGATTATCGGGAGTTGAACCATGTCACTGTCAAAAATAGGCACCTGTTGCCTTACATTGATGACTTGTTTGACTAGTTGCAAGGCGCCAAATTCTTTTCAAAGATCGATCTTCGTTCCGGATATCACCAATTAAAGATTAAAATCGATGACATTCCAAAGACGGCTTTCAGAACTCGGTACGGGCATTATAAATTCCTAGTCATGTCTTTTGGATTGACTAATGCTCCTGCTGCCTTCATGGACATGATGAACCGAGTATTCAAGGAATATTTGGATTATTTTATGGTTTTCTTTATTGATGACATTCTCATATATTTCAAAAGCCGTGAAGATCATGAGCAACACTTGAGGTTGATACTGCAAAAGCTTCGTGAAAACAAGCTTTATGCAAAGTTGAAGAAATGCGAGTTCTGGCTTGATGAAGTAGCATTCCTAGGGCACATGATATCAAATCATGGAATATCTGTTGACCCGGTAAAGATTGAAGCAATTCAAAGCTGGGAGCAACCTAAGTCAGTGACCGAAGTACGTAGCTTTCTCGGCTTATCTAGTTATTATCGGAGATTTGTAGAAGGGTTTTCTCGAATCGGTACTCCATTAGCTCAGCTGACTCGAAAAGATACAAAATTCGGTTGGAGCGAGGAATGTGAGAAGAGTTTTCAAGAACTCAAGAGAAGACTCATTTCAGCACCTGTTCTGACAACACCATCTGGCTCGGAGGTATTTGTCATTTATAATGATGCTTCGGGCAAAGGGTTAGGATGTGTTCTCATGCAACATGGGAAAGCCATAGCCTATGCCTCTCGACAACTCAAAGAATATGAGAGGAATTATCCTACTCATAATCTAGAGTTGGCAGCTGTTGTCTTCGCACTTAAAATTTAGAGGCATTACCTGTATGGGGAGAAGGTGGAGATCTATACGGATCATAAAAGTCTCAAATATTTCTTCACCCAAAAGGAACTCAATGTACGGCAACGACGTTGGCTTGAATTGTTGAAAGATTACAATCATACTATTCAATACCATCCTGGAAAAGCAAACGTCGTAGCTGACACATTCAGTAGAAGATCATATGCGAGTACGAGTGCGATATTGTCAACGTAAAGGCTCATTTTATATGACTTGCAAAGGATGGAGATAGAGTTAAAGACTCCAAAGACCCACGTGATGATGGCAAATATACGAGTAAAACCGACTTGAATCGATAAAGTTAAAGCTGCTCAAGCTACAGACCTGGAGCTGATACTTATGAGGAAGAAAGTGCAAGAAGGTGTTATTCCAGAAGCAAGAATAGATGAAGAAAGAATACTACGAGTCAACTCTAGACTTTGTATTCCTAACAACCCTGATTTAAAGTATAAAATTATGATGGACGCGCACAACACACCGTTTATAATCCATCCCGGAAGTACCAAGATGTATCGTGATCTTTGACATACATTTTGGTGGAGCAATATGAAAAGAGAGATCGCGCAGTTTATCTCAAGTTGTTTAACTTGTCAACGAGTCAAGGTGGAGTATCAAGTGCCAAAAGGTCCATTGCAACCACTTGAAATTCCAAAATGGAAGTGGGAGCACATTACCATGGATTTCGTTACTGGTCTTCCCAAGGTTTCTCAAGGCATAGATGCAATTTGGGTTATTGTTGATAGATTGACCAAGTCGACTCATTTCTTACCTATACGAGAAACTTATTCACTTGAACGTCTGGCTCGTATGTACATAAATGAGATTCTAAGACTGCATGGTATGCCAGTATCCATAGTTTCTGATCGAGACCCAAGATTCACTTCATGGGCACAGATTTACGATTTAGTTCGGCGTATCATCCTCAAATAGATGGACAGTTGGAGAGGACTATTCAAACTCTTAAGGATCTATTAAGACTTTGTGTCCTTAACTTCAAAGGAAGTTGGGACAAGTTTTTATCGTTGGTGAAATTTTTCTACAACAACAATTATCAAGCAAGTATCGGCATGGCTCCATTTGAGGCGTTGTATGGAAGAAAGTGTCGTTCTCCAGTATATTTGGATGAGGTGGGTGACGCAACGTTGTTGGACCGAAATTGGTACGCATGACTACGAAAAAGATTCAAATAATCTGGTAACGTATAAAAACCTCACAAGATCGACAAAAGAGTTATGCTGATCTTCATCGGAAAGACGTGGAATTCAATGTTGTAGAACATGTGTTGTTACGTGTTGCTCCATGGAAGGGAGTTACGAGATTTGGAAAGAGAGAAAAACTCAATCCTCGATTCATTGGCGCATTTGAAATCCTTGGCCGAGTAGGAACTCTGGCCTATAGACTCGCTTTACCGCCAAGTATGTCTCGTGTTCATAACATTTTTCATATATCCATGTTACGTAAATATGTGGAAGACCAGAAACACATTATTGAGTTAGAACCAGACAAAATAGCAGAAGATTTAACGTATGAAGAGGTACCTGTTAAAAACTTGGATAAGAAGGAACAAATTCTATGCTCCAAGGTTATACCTCAAAGTCAAATTTTTGTGGAGAAACCACGAGGTTGAGGAAATGACATGGGAGTTAGAATCTGAAATGAAATCAAGGTATCCTCACCTCTTCGACATACCGGGTATGTACCCTAATTTCGAGGGCAAAATTTCATAGGAAGGGGAGGTTGTAAGACCCCAACTTTTATGAATAAAGATGAATTTTTCTATAAATATCATTGTTGAATATTATGGTGTGGATTTAATATAATGTTATAGTTATGAATAATATTTACAAATTTGCAAAGTATGCAAGTGGTTATATAATATTCGATTGGTCGGGGAATATTCGTTTTAACCGAGAATATTCGTACGACGACACAATCATTGGTGGACCCCACAACGGAATTATTGTCGGAATGAGAAAACGACAGAAATATCTTTTTATAAAAATAACGGCGAAAGTTTTATCGTTAACTGTTGAAATACCCAGTGTTAAAAGTACAGTAATACGTGTGGTTGCATAGTAGCATACGGTATTGATTATTGATGCTTACATGAGAAGTCACTCAGTTTTGTTCAATTATTGCTACAATAATTGCTGTATAGTATCTCACGTTATTTAATTTAATTGTTGTCAATATTTTATATTATTAAATCAATAATTGAGACGATACATTTATTCATATAATTATTTGCAATATTAACGATGTCTAAAAAGTTATGTCGAGGAGAGGTTTGGTCACCTAATTGCGCGCCAATAGGGAGAAATCATTATCGAAAAACCCCTTCTTTCCTGGGAATGATTTGGTTGTTAATATTACGAGTTATAATAATATGAATAAAGGTTGTTAAAAATATTGAGGAATTTTTATGAAGTACTTGTTATAAATTTTGCTTATTATATGGACCCACATTGACCTATTTTTTAAAATAATCGGTAGAAAGTTATTCATTATATATATATATATATATATATATATATATATATATATATATATATATATATTGTAAGATCCCAACTTTTATGAATAAAGATGAATTTTTTATAAATATCATTTTTGAATATTAAGGAGTAAATTTGATATAATGTTATAGTTATAGGTAATATTTATAAATTTTTCAAAATATGCAAGTGGTTATAAAATATTCATGTTGTCGGGGAATATTCATTTGGTCGTATAATATTCTTTCTATCGTGGAATATTCGTACGACGGCGCAGCCATTTGTGGGCCCCATAACTGAATAACTATCGGATGAAGAAAACGATGAATTTGAGTTTTTATAAATAACGGCGTAATCGTTGCCGTTAGCACTGTTGGAATACCTGGTGGTTAAAATACAGTAATATGCGTTGTTGCACAGTAGCACACGGTATTGCATAGTATTGTTAAATTGTTGATTCTTACGTAAGAAAGCACTACTCAATAATTATTACAGTAATTACTGTTCAATATTTTATTTTATTGGTTCAATAATTGTTGTGTTGATATTTTATATTATTATTGTTTCAATAATTATCACTGCACATTATTTTCCATTATCAAATCAATAATTCATATTATTTGAATAATATTATTAGATAACATTATTGACAATGTCTAGAAAGTTCTGTCAAGGAGAGGTTTGGTCGCCTAATTGCGGGCCAGTAAAGAAAAATTCTTATTGGAAAGCCCCCTCTTTCCTGAGAATGGTCAGGTTGTCATTATTGTGATTTTGTAATATTATTTGTTAATAATTAATTATTGATTTATATGATAAGGAAATATTTATTTTATGTAGACATAAATGATGGATAGGAAAATATTTATTTTATGTGGTTATAAATGAAGGAGTTAATGTTGAGGTGTTTTATCAGTATTTTTGTCGGAATGGAGGTATTAAAAATCAAATCAGTGTTTTTAAAGCTCTATTGCGTGAGTTATAATTTTAATCCAACCGTTGGATCGTTGTGATTTTTGGATATGTTATGCATATATAAGTTGAGTATATGTCCACAAATTTTGAACCGTTAAAAATTAACGTATGATTTGTTATGAATTTTATGAGATATTGAAAATCATCCGTTTGTGAATTTCGGATATTTTCAGTTTGGAATTTGGAAAAACTTAAAGCTACAAAGTTGTAGAGAATTCGATTTCGTGTGGAATAGACATAAAATTCGTATTTTTCTGATAATATGGCTATTTATTATGAATTACTGAAGTTTTGGAAAATAAAATATTTTTATTAAAATTGGGTGGGACCCACTTTTGTTTTTAACATGTGGGCTGTTATTTTTGTTCCAAGATGGCTGGCTTGAAAAGGAGGAGGCGTAGGAAGAAAGAAAAAAAATAATATTTTATTTATTTAATCTCCTATGACGTTCTAGCATTTTCCTATAAATAGGCGCTTAAGTTAGAATTGAAAATCACACCAGAATCAGAGAATTCATCTTCTATAATCTTGAGCTTATTTCTTTAGAGTTTTAGAAAGCTTTGACCATAGAAAACAGTAAAAGTTTTCTTCAAGAATATCCCCGCTATACCAGTTGGAATACTATTCTTTTCAAGGTAAGGGATGTTATTTTTGTTTAATATTCACTTGAAATAATATTTCGTTTCAGATTTCAAATTCTATACTCGTTTTGTTAAAATTTTGGCTTATATACTCCATAAAATTAGTAGAATATCCTTGATATTTGCACTTCATCCAGTATCTTTTTATGAAAATATTATTCTAAGCATTCTTGATAAGTTTTTAACTTTTTAATGCCAGAATACTATTCACAAGGTTACTATTCCTGAAGTACTATTCACATAGTACTATTCACCCGGGGTACTATTCATGATAAAAATTGATTCGTTTTCCGTCCAAATTATTTTTGGTACAATATTATTCTTGAATTTTACTCCACAAAGCAGTATCATGTTGACAATTTAGACGTTATTGATTTCTGGATAAATTAAATTATAAATCTTTAAAAATTTATCCTTGAACTTGTTTTATTGAATTCTTATATCATTGTCATCATCCTCGTGTTTATATTCTGTTAAAAGTCATTTGTGGCCTGTAGTGCATAGATAGACATGGTATGATTATTACCAGGGATTATTCGGTATAATCATGACCGTAATGTTACAAATAATGTGGTAAAAGTCATCATTGGCCCGTAGTGTATTGATGGACAGTTGTTTGCATGATCATGACCATTGATGAATACACGAATATCCTTGGCCCGTAGTGCATGGATAATTTGTGGTCGTGATACTAATGAATATCATTGGCCGTAGTGCAGGGATGATGTGGATTATTTATTAAATTGATTCTTAGCAATAAAAGTGATGAAAAATCTTTTAAATCGTAGAAGATAGTAGATTTTATTCTCTACTTGACTCTTCTAATGGATTACTTGTTCTGCTGTAGTTAAACTTGTTGTTTGTTATATTTTATCAGTTTAACACTGTTGAAGGCTAACGATAAATTATTCTGCATTATCTTAGTCATAATATTTCTTACTGGGCTAGTTGAGCTCACCCTTTTGCTTTCATTATCCTCTTCAGGAAATGAGAACGTAGCCGGGACTAGTCGGGGAACGGAGTGACGGTCCAGATAATAGCATTAGTATTCCTCACTTTTCTATGAAATAGTGTGATAATAATTGTATTGAGGACACCATTTAAGTTTAATACTGTCTAGAAGACAATATTCATTTTAAAACTCTCAGTTGATGTTTTGTCGTATTTTACATGACAGTTGTATTTGAATTTTGTACCATGTATTTGGCGACTCAAGATGGGTAATGTATACCTATTTTGGGGGCGTCACAGTTGGTAACAAAGCTTAGGGATATAATCCCTGGCTGAGATGAGAGATAAGAACTAGGAGGGGAGAGACGGGGAATTCCTTCGCTAGTATGGTCTACCTAAGTTTATTTGGTATTTAATTGGTCGGTCAGGGTATAGGGATAATATGTGACATGTCAATTAACTCATGTTTTGTGGCAGTATTTGAAAATGACATCTGAGAATGTTGAGAATAACAATGGAGCACAGGAGACCGTTGAGCCTCCACATATCAACAAACAGGATAATGTGCATCAGGAAGGAAACAATCCTCATGCCAACAACAACACTGACTAAATGTTGAACGATGGAATGTTCAGAGGCTTTCTGCAATTCATGCAACATCAGGCAAGAGAGACTCCTATCTGAAATGCAGGTGGAAACACTGGCAACTCTCGGACGGTCACTGCTAAATAGTTCAAGGTGTTGGGACCACTAGAGTTTTTTGGAGAGCCAAAACCACTTAAGGCGGAGACGTGGATAAAGCAGATCAACAAGATATTTGATATCTTGGGATGCTCCAAGGAGAAAAAAGTTCCCTTTGCCACCTTCATGTTACGGGCAGAAGCAGATTACTGGTGGGAATCTGTAAAGAATACTCAACCTGCCGCATTGAAGATGTCTTGGGAGAAGTTCCAAGAACTGTTCAACGACAAGTACTTTCCCTAAAGTATTCATCACATGAAAGAGGTAGAGTTTATTAAACTGGAGCAAAACAACATGACAGTGTCACAGTACGAAGCCAAGTTTGCTGAGTTATCCCGATTTGCGTCCCACTTAGTTGATAATGAGGAGAGAATGACGCAGATGTTTCTAAGAGGTTTGAAACCCGAGATTCGTTAATACCTTATCTCTCACAAACTTTGCTTGTATTCAGATGTTATGAATAGGGCTCAGTTATTGGAACGTGATAATGAGTCAACCCAACTAAGAGAGAGCAGCAGGCGAAATGATAATACCAGTGGTAGCAGTCATCGAAGCAGTGACAACAAACGTGGAGGGAATCAACATGCCAGAAATGATAACCACTTCGGTGGTAATCATGGCCAAGATAATAAGAGTGGACATTTCAAGAAGAGGAGATTCAACAATGATGGAAAGACGTCAGCACCAGCACCCGTTGTTAAGGACGGAGAACGATCACCTATCATATGCTTCAAATGCGGAGGGGAGGAACACATCAGTCCAAACTACGCGATACAGTCCAAAGCGTGTTATAATTGTGGAAGAGAAGGTCACCTAACCCGATTTTATCGTGCACCGAAGACAAGTCCAGCTGGGATGGAGGAACCAAAGGCCGTCCCAGAAAAGTCAAAACAGGTAGTTCAAGGGAGAGCATTTGTCGTGACCTCCCAGAAAGTAAGGAACCCGAACGAGGTCATCACGGGTAAGCTTATCATAAACTCTAGCGAAGTCTATAACTTATTTGATACCGGTTCTATCCATTCTTTTATTTCTCCTACTTGTGCTCAACGTTTAAATTTGACTCCGGAGAAATTAGACTTTGACTTATTTGTTGAAACTCCGTTGGGAGAAACCTTCATTACATCCACTGTTTATAAGTCTTATTTAGTTTAAATCGGCACCCGCATGTTACCTGTCGATCTTATTTATTTGAAAATACTTGCATTTGACGTGATTCTAGGGATTGATTGGTTAACTATTCATCATGCTAAAATTGATTATTTTTGTAAGGTTGTTAGCTTTCATATTCCTAACCAACCTATTATGCGAATTCAAGCGACAAAACTATTAAAATCAATAACTGTCATCTCAAGCCATAAAGCTATTCGTTTATTGAAAAACGGATGTCAAGCTTTCTTAGCTCATGTCACGGATTTAAACAAAAATACGTCCGTTTTGAATGATATTTCTATTGTTAAGAAATTTCCTGACGTATTCCCTGAAGAACTTCCAAGCCTACTCCAGAGCGAGAAATTAAATATTGTATCGACCTTGAACCTGGTACAAAACTCATTTCCAAAGTCCCATATCGAATGGCTCCTATTAAACTTCAGACCCAATTGCAGAATTGTTAGACATTGGTTTTATTTGTCCTAGTATGTCTCCTTGGGGTGCTCCTATTTTATTCGTGAAGAAGAAAGATGGGAGTATGCGACTTTGTATTGATTATTAGGAGTTGAATCATGTCACCATCAAGAATAGGTACCTATTGCCACGTATTGATGATCTGTTTGACCAGTTGCAAGGTGCCAAATTCTTTTCAAAGATCGATCTTCATTCTAGATATCATCAGTTAAAGGTTAGAACCGATGACATTCCAAAGACGGCTTTCAGAACTCGGTACGGGCATTATAAATTTCTAGTCATGTCTTTCGGATTGACTAATGCTCCTACTTCCTTCATGGATATGATGAACCGAGTATTCAAGGAATATTTGGATCACTTTGTGGTCGTCTTTATTGATGACATCCTCATATATTCCAAAAGCCGTGAAGATCATGAGCAACACTTGAGGCTGATACTTCGAAAGCTTCGTGAAAACAAGCTTTATGTCAAGTTGAAGAAATGCGAGTTCTGGCTTGAGGAAGTAGCATTCCTTGGGCACGTATTATCAAGTCATGGAATATCTGTTAACCCAGCAAAGATTGAAGCTATTCAAAGCTGGGAGCAACCTAAATTAGTGACCAAAGTACGTAGCTTTCTCGGCTTAGCTGGTTATTATCGGAGATTCGTAGAAGGGTTTTCAAGAATCGCTACTCCATTAACTCAGCTGGCTCGAAAAGATACAAAATTCGGTTGAGCGTCGAATGTGAGAAGAGTTTTCAAGAACTCAAGAGGAGACTCATTTCAGCACTTGTTCTGATAATACCATCTGGCTCGGAGGGATTTATCATCTACAGTGATGCTTTGGGCAAAGGGTTAGGATGTGTTCTCATACAACATGGGAAAGTCATAGCCTATGCCTCTCGATAACTCAAAGAATATGAGAGGAATTATCCTACTCATGATCTAGAGTTGGCAGCTGTTGTCTTCGCACTTAAAATTTGGAGGCATTACTTGTATGGGGAGAAAGTGGAGATCTATACGAATCATAAAAGACTCGAATATTTCTTCATTCAAAAGGAACTCAACATGCGGCCACGACGTTGGCTTGAACTATTGAAAGATTATGATCATACTATTCAATACCATCCTGGAAAAGTGAACGTAGTAGCTGACGCATTGAGTAGAAGACCATATGCGGGTACAAGTGCGATATTGTCAACGCAAAAGGCCCATTTTGTATGACTTACAAAGGATTGAGACAGAGTTAAAGACTCCAGGGACCCATGTGATGATGGCGAATATACGAGTAGAACCGACTTTAATCGATAAAGTTAAAGATGCTCAAGCTACAGACCTGGAGCTGATGTGTATGAGGAAGAAAGTGCAAGAAGGTGCTATCCTAGAAGCAAGAATCGATGAAGAAGGAATACTTCGAGTCAACTCCAGACTTTGTGTTCCTAACGATTCTGACTTGAAGTATAAAATTATGATGGAGGCGCACAACACACCATTTGCAATCCATCCTTGGAGTACCAAAGTGTATCATGATCTTCGACATACATTTTGGTGGAGCAATATGAAGTGGGAGATAACGGAGTTTATCTTAAGGTGTTTAACTTGTCAACGAGTCAAGGCGGATCATCAATGTAAGACCCCAACTTTTATAAATAAAGATTAATTTTCTATAAATATCATTTTTGAATATTATGGAGTTAATTTGATATAATGTTATAGTTGTGGGTAATATTTATAAATTTTACAAAGTACGCAAGTTGTTATATAATATTCGATTGGTCGGGGAATATTCATTTTAACAGGGAATATTCGTACAACGGCACAATCATTGGTGGACCCCACAACAGAATTATTGTCGGATTGAGAAAACGACAAAAATATTTTATTAAAAATAACGGCGGAAGTTTTACCATTGATACTGTTGAACTACTCGGTAGTAAAAGTACAGTAATACGTATGGTTGAATAGTAGCACACGATATTGATTATTAATGCTTATGTGAGAAGTTACTCAGTTTGATTCAATTATTGTCATTTAATAATATGAATTATTTAGCGATAATGAAGTTTTGTTTTATTCGTATTATCAACGTAATAAAACAGAAACATCTTTTTATATAAAACAGAATACTTTATTAAAGTTATTCTATAAATAGAATATATTTTATTTTATTTAAAAGATTTTTCTTTAAATATGGACCGTCAGATTAAAGTAATCAATCTGGACCGTTCATGGATTAGTTACTATGCATTTCATTTTTCTATAAATAGCAGCTCATTCCTTCATTATTTCTTACGAATTCATTGAACTCTAGAGAGAGAAACTATAGAGAGAAACTATAGAGAGAGAGAAAGGAAAATTATTCTGCTACTTAACTACTTCCTTATTTCAGTTCTTCTTTAAAACGGTAAGGGGTGTTATTCTTTCTTATTCATGAAGAGAACTGTTGTTATTCCATTTCTTATTATTCTGTTGGAATAACCTGTATACGCGGTCTACCCTATACTTGGTGACATTCTTCTATTATTCTGTTGGAACATCCTGTCTGTGTGTTTTACACCGGACCTGGTTCTATTTTTATTATTATTCTGTTGAAACATCCTGTCTGTGTGTTTTACACCGGACCTGGTTCCGTCTTTATTATTATTCTGTTGGAACATCCTGTCTGTGTGTTTTACACCGGACCTGGTTCCGTCTTTGTTATTTTTTTGTTGGAACATCATGTCTGTGTGTTTTACACCGGACCTGGTTCCGTCTTTATTATTATTCTGTTGGAATATCCTGTCTGTGCGTTTTACGCCGGACCTGGTTCCATTATTTATTATTCTGTTGGAATAACCTGTCTGTGCGGTCTATCGCATGCATGGTGATTTCTTTTGTTATTCCATTCTTTATTATACTCAGTTGGTTAAGTTTTGACTTATATACTCCATGAAATTTTTGGAATATCCTTGATAATTGCGTTTCATCCAGTATCTTTTCATGAAAATATTCTTCTAAGCATTCTTGAATTTTGCTCCACAAAGCAGTATCATGTTGACAATTTGGACGTTGTTAATTCTTGGATAAATTAATTCTTGAACTTGTTTTATTGAATTCTTATATCATTGTCATCATCCTCATGTTTATAAAATGTTGAAAGTCATCTGTGGCCTGTAGTGCATAGATGGACTTGGTATGATTATGACCAGGGATTATTCGGTATAATCATGACCGTAATGTTACAAATGATGTGGTAAAAGTCCTCATTGGCCCGTAGTGCATTGATGGACAGTTGTTGGCATGATCATGACCATTAATGAATACACGAATATCCTTGGCCGTAGTGCAGGGGTGATTCGATGATGTGGATTATTTTATTAAGCTGAGTCCCAGCGATAACAGTGTTGAAAAACCTTTTAAATCATAAAAGATAGTAGATTTTATTTTCTACTTGACTCTTTTAATGGATTGCTTGTTCCGCTGCAGTTAAACTTGATGTCGTTATATTTTATCAGTTTAACACTGTTGAAGGCTAATGATAATTTATTCTGCATTATCTTAGTCATAATATTTCTTACTGGGCTAGTTGAGCTCACCCTTTCTTTCACTGTTCTCTTCAGGAAATGAGAACGTAGCTGGGACAAGTCGGGGAACGGAGTGATGGTCCAGATGATAGTATTAGTAGTCCTCACTATTCTATTAATAGTGTGTTAATAATTGTAATGAGGACTCCTTTTGAGTATGAATAGTCTCTAGAAGATAATAATTGTATTCAAACTCACAGTTTATGTTTTGTCGTATTGTACACGACAGTTGTATTAGTAAGTTGTATTTGTATTCTGTACCATGTATCTGACGACCCAAGATGGGTGATGTATACCTAATTTTGGGGGCGTCACAGTTGGTATCAGAGCTTAGGGATATGATCCCTGGCTAAGATGTGAGAATAGAACTAGGAGGGGAGAGACGGGGAATTCCTTCGCTAGTATGACCTACCTAAGTTTATTTGCATGGTATTTAATTGGTCGGTCATAATATAAGGATAATATATGACATATCAATTAACTTTTATTTTGTGGCAGTATCTGAAAATGGCATCTGAGAATGTTGAGAATAGCAATGGAGCACAGGCGACTGTTGATTCACCACATATCAATAATCAGGATAATGTGCATCAGGAAGGTGACAATCCTTATGCAAACAACAACACTGACCAGATGATGAATGATGGAATGTTCAGAAGCTTTATGCAGTTCATGCAACAGCAGGCGAGAGCGGCTCCTGTCCAAAATATAGGTGAAAACACTGAAAACTCTCGGACGGTCACCGCTAAACAGTTCAAGGAGCTGGGACCACCAGAGTTTAAGGGAGAGCCAAAACCACTTATAGCGGAAACATGGATAAAGCAGATCACCAAGATATTTGATGTCTTGGGATGCTCCGAGGAGCAAAAGGTTCCCTTTGCCGCCTTTATGTTGCGAGGAGAGGCAGATTACTGGTGGGAATCGATTAAGCGTACTCAACCTGCCGCACTGAAGATGTCTTGGGAGAAGTTCCAAGAGCTGTTCAATGACAAATACTTTCCCGAAAGTGTTCGTCACATGAAGGAGGTGGAGTTCATCAAATTGGAGCAGAATAATATGACCGTGTCGCAGTATGAGGCTAAATTTGCTGAGTTGTCCCGGTTTGCGTCCCACTTGGTGGATAATGAAGAGCGAATGACGCGAATGTTTTTTGAGGTTTGAAACCTGAGATACGTCAACATCTTATTTCTCATAAACTGTGTTTGTATTCAGATGTTGTGAATAGGGCTCAGTTAGTGGAGCGCGATAACGAGTCAACGCAACCAAAAGAGAGCAGTCGGCAAAATGATAATACCAGTGAGAGCAGTCATCGAAGCGGTGACAACAAGCGTGGAGGGAATCAACAGGCCAGAAATGGTAACCACTTCGGTGGTAATCAGGGCCAAAACAATAAGAATGGTCATTTCAAGAAGAGGAGATTCAACAATGATGGAAAGACGTCAGCACCAGCACCCGTTGTTAAGGAAGGAGAACGACCACCTATCATATGTTTCAAATGCGGAGGGGAGGGGCACATCAGTCCAAACTGCGCGATGCCGTCTAAAGCATGTTATAATTGTGGAAGAGAAGGTCATTTAGCTCGATTTTGTCGTTTACCAAAAACAAGTTAGCCAAGATGGAGACACCAAAGGCCGTCCCAGAAAAGTCAAAACCGGTAGTGCAAGGGAGAGCGTTTGTTGTGACCTCCCAGAAAGCAAGGAACCCGAATGAGGTCATCACGGGTAAGCTTATCATAAACTCTAACGAAGTCTATACTTTATTTGATACCGGTTCTACCCATTCTTTTATTTCTCCTACTTGCGCTCATCGATTAAATTTGACTCCGGAGAAATTAGACTTTGACTTATCTGTTGAAACTCCATTGGGAGAAACCTTCATTACATCCACGGTTTATAAGTCTTGTTTGGTTCAAGTTGGTACCCACACATTACCTGTCGATCTTATTTCATTAAAAATACTTGCATTTGACGTGATTCTAGGGATTGATTGGTTAACTACTCATCATGCAAAAATTGATTGTTTTCGTAAGGTTGTTAGCTTTCATATTCCTAATCGACCTATTATGCGAATTCAAGCAACCAAACCATTAAAATCAATCGCTGTCATCTCAAGCCATAAAGCTATTCGTTTATTGAAAAACGGATGTCAAGCTTTCTTAGCTCATGTCACGGATCTAAACAAAAATACGTCAGTTTTGAATGATATTTCTATTGTTAATAAATTCCTGACGTATTCCCTGAAGAACTTCCTGGCCTACCCCCAGAGCGTGAAATTGAATTTTGTATCGACCTTGAACCCGGTACAAAACCCATTTCCAAAGCCCCATATCGAATGGCTCCTATTGAACTTCAGGAGTTAAAGATCCAACTGCAGGAATTGTTAGACATTGGCTTTATTCGTCCTAGTACTTCTCCTTGGGGTGCTCCTGTGCTATTCGTGAAGAAGAAAGATGGAAGTATGCGACTTTGTATTGATTATCGGGAGTTGAATCATGTCACCATCAAAAATAGGTACCCATTGCCACGTATTGATGACCTGTTTGACCAGTTGCAAGGAGCACAATTCTTTTCAAAGATCGATCTTCGTTCTGGATATCATCAGCTGAAGGTTAGAACTGAGGATATTCCAAAGACGGCTTTCAGAACTCGGTACGGGCATTATGAATTCCTAGTCATGTCCTTTGGATTGACTAATGCTCCTGCTGCCTTCATGGATATGATGAACCGGGTATTCAAGGAATATTTGGATCACTTTGTGGTCGTCTTTATTGATGACATCCTTATTTATTCCAAAAGCCGTGAAGATCATGAGCAACACTTGAGGCTGGTACTCCAAAAGCTTCGTGAATACAAGCTTTATGCCAAGTTGAAGAAATGCGAGTTCTGGCTGGAGGAGGTAGCATTCCTTGGGCACGTAGTATCAAGTCGTGGAATATCGGTTGACCCGGCAAAGATTGAAGCTATTCAAAGCTGGGAGCAACCTAAATCAGTGACCGAAGTACGTAGCTTTCTTGGTTTAGCTGGTTATTATCGGAGATTCGTGGAAGGATTTTCTCGAATCGCTACTCCATTAACTCAGCTGACTCGGAAAGATACAAAGTTCGGTTGGAGCGAAGAATGTGAGAAGAGTTTTCAAGAACTCAAGAGGAGACTCATTTCAGCACCTGTTCTAACAATACCATCTGGCTCGGAGGGATTTGTCATCTACAGTGATGCTTCGAGCAAAGGGTTGGGATGCGTTCTCATGCAACATGAAAAAGTCATAGCCTATGCATCAAGACAACTCAAGGAATATGAGAGGAATTATCCTACTCATGATCTAGAGTTGGCAGCTGTTGTCTTTGCACTTAAAATTTGGAGGCATTACTTGTATGGGGAGAAGGTGGAGATCTTTACGGATCATAAAAGCCTCAAATATTTCTTCACTCAAAAGGAACTCAACATGCGACAACGACGTTGGCTTGAACTGTTGAAAGATTATGATCATACCATTCAATACCATCCTGGAAAAGCGAACGTGGTAGCTGACGCATTGAGTAGAAGATCATATGCAAGTACGAGTGCGATATTGTCAACACAAAGGCCCATTTTGTGTGACTTGCAAAGGATGGAGATAGAGTTAAAGACTCCAGGGACCCATGTGATGATGGCGAATATACGAGTAGAACCAACTTTAATCGATAAAGTTAAAGCTGCTCAAGCTACAGACCTGGAGCTGATGCGTATGAGGAAGAAAGTGCAAGAAGGTGCTATGCCGGAAGCAAGAATCGATGAAGAAGGAATACTTCGAGTCAACTCCAGACTTTGTGTTCCTAACAACCCTGATTTAAAGTATGAAATCATGATGGAGGCGCACAACACACCGTTTGCAATCCATCCTGGAAGTACCAAAATGTATCATGATCTTCGTCATACATTTTGGTGGAGCAATATGAAGAGAGAGATAGCGTTGTTTATCTCAAGGTGTCTAACTTGTCAACGAGTCAAAGCGGAGCATCAAGTACCAAAAGGTCCATTGCAACCACTTGAAATTCCAGAATGGAAGTGGGAGCACATTACCATGGATTTCGTTACCGGTCTTCCTAAGGTTTCTCAAGGTATTGATGCGATTTGGGTCATTGTTGATAGATTGACCAAGTCTGCTCATTTCTTACCGATACGAGAAACTTATACACTTGAACGTCTTGCTCGTATGTACATAAACGAGATTGTAAGACTGCATGGTATGCCAGTATCCATAGTTTCTGATCGAGACCCAAGATTCACTTCACGATTTTGGGTTAGTTTACAAAAAGCTATGGGCACGGATTTACGATTTAGTTCGGCATATCATCCTCAGACGGACGGACAATCAGAGAGGACTATTCAAACTCTTAGAAGATTTATTAAGACTCTGTGTCCTTGACTTCAAGGGAAGTTGGGACAAGTTCTTACCATTGGTGGAGTTTTCCTACAACAACAGTTATCAAGCAAGTATTGGCATGGCTCCATTCGAAGCATTGTATGGAAGAAAATGTCGTTCTCCAGTATGCTGGGATGAGGTGGGTGAAGCAACGTTGTTGGGACCGGAGTTGGTACGTATGACTACAGAAAAGATTCAAACGATCCGACAACGTATAAAAACCTCACAAGATCGACAAAAGAGTTATGCTGATCTTCATCGAAAGGACGTGGAATTTGATATAGGAGATCATGTGTTCTTACGTGTTGCTCCATGGAAAGGAGTTACGAGATTTGGAAAGAGAGGAAAGCTCAATCCTCGATTCATCGGTCCATTTTTAATCCTCGATCGAGTAGGAACTGTGGCTTATAGACTCGCTTTACCGCCAAGTATGTCTCGTGTTCATAACGTTTTTCACATATCCATGTTACGCAAATATGTGGAAGACCCGAACCACATTATTGAGTTAGAACCGGACGAAATAGCGGAAGATTTGACGTATGAAGAAGTTCCTGTTCAAATCTTGGATAAGAAGGAACATATTCTACGCTCCAAGGTTATACCTCAAGTCAAAGTTTTGTGGAGAAACCACGATGTTGAGGAAATGACTTGGGAGTTAGAATCTGAAATGAAATCAAGGTATCCTTACCTCTTCGACATACCAGGTACGTACCCTAATTTCGAGGGCGAAATTTCATAAGAAGGGGAGGTTGTAAGACCCCAACTTTTATAAATAAAGATGAATTTTCTATAAATATCATTTTTGAATATTATGGAGTTAATTTGATATAATGTTATAGTTGTGGGTAATATTTATAAATTTTGCAAAGTACGCAAGTTGTTATATAATATTCGATTGGTCGGGGAATATTCGTTTTAACAGGAAATATTCGTACAACGGCACAATCATTGGTGGACCCCACAACGAAATTATTGTCGGATTGAGAAAACGACAAAAATATTTTATTAAAAATAACGGCGGAAGTTTTACCATTGATACTGTTGAACTACTCGGTAGTAAAAGTACAGTAATACGTGTGGTTGCATAGTAGCACACGGTATTGATTATTAATGCTTATGTGAGAAGTCACTCAGTTTGATTCAATTATTGTCAGTTAATAATATGAATTATTTAGCGATAATGACGTTTTGTTTTATTCGTATTATTAACGTAATAAAACAGAAACATCTTTTTATATAAAACAGAATACTTTATTAAAGTTATTCTATAAATAGAATATATTATATTTTATTTAAAAGATTTTTCTTTAAATATGGACCGTCAGATTAAAGTAATCAATCTGGACCGTTCATGGATTAGTTACTATGCATTCTATTTTTTTTATAAATAGCAGCTCATTCCTTCATTATTTCTTACGAATTCACTGAACTCTAGAGAGAGAAACTATATAGAGAGAGAGAGAAAAGTATTCTGCTACTTAACTACTTCCTTATTTCAGTTCTTCTTTAAAACGGTAAGGGGTGTTATTCTTTCTTATTCATGAAGAGAACTGTTGTTATTCCATTTCTTATTATTCTGTTGGAATAACCTGTATACGCGGTCTACCCTATACTTGGTGACATTCTTCTGTTATTTCTGTTGGAACATCCTGTCTGTGTGTTTTACACCGGACCTGGTCCGTTTTTTTAATTATTATTCTGTTGGAACAATCCTGTCTGTGTTTTTTACAACGGACCTGGTTTCGTCTTTAAATTATTATTCTGTGCTGTCTGTCGCATGCATGGTGATTTCTTTTGTTATTCCATTCTTTATTATACTCAGTTGGTTAAGTTTTGACTTCTATACTCCATGAAATTTGTGGAATATCCTTGATAATTGCGTTTCATCCAGTATCTTTTCATGAAAATATTCTTCTAAGCATTCTTGAATTTTACTCCACAAAGCAGTATCATGTTGACAATTTGGACGTTGTTAATTCTTGGATAAATTAATTCTTGAACTTGTTTTATTGAATTCTTATATCATTGTCATCATCCTCATGTTTATAAAATGTTGAAAGTCATCTGTGGCCTGTAGTGCATAGATGGACTTGGTATGATTATGACCAGGGATTATTCGGTATAATCATGACCGTAATGTTACAAATGATGTGGTAAAAGTCCTCATTGGCCCGTAGTGCATTGATGGACAGTTGTTGGCATGATCATGACCATTAATGAATACACGAATATCCTTGGCCGTAGTGCAGGGGTGATTCGATGATGTGGATTATTTTATTAAGCTGAGTCCCAGCGATAACAGTGTTGAAAAATCTTTTAAATCATAAAAGATAGTAGAGTTTATTTTCTACTTGACTCTTTTAATGGATTGCTTGTTCCGCTGCAGTTAAACTTGATGTTCGTTATATTTTATCAGTTTAACATTGTTGAAGGCTAATGATAATTTATTCTGCATTATCTTAGTCATAATATTTCTTACTGGGCTAGTTGAGCTCACCCTTTCTTTCACTGTTCTCTTCAGGAAATGAGAACGTAGCTGGGACAAGTCGGGGAACGGAGTGATGGACCAGATGATAGTATTAGTAGTAGTCCTCACTATTCTATGTAATAGTGTGTTATAATGTAATGAGGACTCCTTTTGAGTATGAATAGTCTCTAGAAGACAATAATTGTATTCAAACTCACAGTTTATGTTTTGTCGTATTGTACACGACAGTTGTATTAGTAAGTTGTATTTGTATTCTGTACTATGTATCTGACGACCCAAGATGGGTGATGTATACCTAAATTTTGGGGGCA